>CAIGRS010018514.1:0-27745 GCA_903798395.1 Fraxinus floribunda
ATTTGCACACTAAACTTCAAATATCGGGGACAGTGTAATTTCCTCTTCCATGATATGTTATACTTACCATAAAAAAATGTTATATGGTATCTTATAGAAAAAAATTAAGAAAAAGAAAAATCATTTTGGATCTAGTTTCATCGCAACTAATGACATCCACCATATCCCACACCACCATTATATATACTCCCCCACCCCACACCAACAAAGCCTCTCTACCCTGAGTTTTTTTGCCCCTGACTACCCCATAGAACCGCCATGAGAATATGGAAGCACGACAAGATTTCTCCATTGGTATATTCCGCATCTTCATTGAAATCGGGGACTGTGCTTCAGACCCATGTTTGTAAGTTGAATCAGTCCCTTGAGATGTTATGAGTTTTTTGCTACCAGTAACTGCTCCGCCACCATTGCCTCCACTGTCATTCCAGATTAGCTAAAATTTTGTTAGTACTGACACCATTTTGGTTCTATACACAAATCAATTAAAACCCATTTATAAATCTTATTAAATGTCCCTTCATTTTTGTGGTGGTTCATGCAGGCCATAAACGGTTGAGATATCACTCTATGTCACTTAGAAACTCATAGTTGAGTCTGTCTATGAGGTCCACATCAATCACAAGATGTCTCATTCGATCTTTTAATGATCATGATCCACTTGTTTTGTAAATGGAAAATAATAAAAAAAAAAATTGTTATATATGCACACTACACAATTAGCACAACCACATTACACTGTGCGACATAGGTGCACGCGACGCTGTTTAAAGTTGATAAAATTTGGTGGATTTCATGAAATATGAAGTGAAACATTGGATAAATACATGGTTAAAAATTAAGTTTTACCACGATCAGTATTTTAGCAACAAAAGATTTACCAATATTTGGCAAAAATCTAATATTATGCATGTGAACATCGATCAAAGATTTTGCTCATATATTGATGCCAACATCACTATATCTATGATCTTTTGCTGTTTCCACCACTCGCAAGCTGCAAATCGGATGCAACAGCAGTACAACATAATATGTTATACTTAATATAAAAAATTATATGTGGTATCTTACAAAAAAAAAATTAAGAAAAACAAATATCCTTTTAGATCTAGTTTTGTAATGCCCCGAAAAAAAAAATTATAGAATAGAAATTTTGATCTAGATGTTTTTTATATTTTTGAAAGTTGAGGGACTAAAGTGAAATAGTTTTATTTTTAATTTTGGCCAAATAATTAGATTTTGATAGAGGGAAAAGAAATGTATCGATATTTGACTTTTTTTGTAGCTCGTAATTAATTAGAAGTCTTCAATACGAGAAAAAGTTACTTGGATTAGACTACATCAAGTTAAGTCCGTTTAAAAGTATTATAGGTCAATAGAGTTGATGGAGGCTTGTAATATTAAATAATTAAAATTCGTTTCCTCTTTTAATTCCCACCACCCATGATTTTATTTGAAATGAAACCAATAGTGTAGTACAATTCAAATGTCATTTTTTGAAACCAAGTCCTGGAGTCCATGTTGGTCACGTGTCCTATTTTCAGTGGGATGATTGTACTAGTAAACCAATAGTCGAATATACTACTAACTCTACTATTTGAACCCTTTCTTATCCAATTTGTGGTGGTAGTGGTACTAGACTTTTGTATTATTATTGCACTAAAACTCAATTTGTAAATATTTATTTTCACTATAAATACCCCATGAAGTCAAGAGAAATTTTCACCACAGAAAATTTATTCAAAGACAAGGTTAGAGAGAGAGAGAAAGAAAGAGAGAGAGAGAGAGACACACACGCGAAAAAGGGTTTTCACGTACATTATTTTACGACCTCTCAATAAATGATGTAAGATACTTATGTGTAAGTATTTTATTTTTGTATATCTTTATGTATTCAGTCATTTATGCATGAAGTGGATCTTCGGGTTCTTTATTAAGAGATATGAAATCCTTCTGAAATTTAAAATGACCTAAGATGAATGTGTCGCTTGATTACCAGTATACTCACTCATACAAAATTTTACAGGTTAGATCGGGTCTATTGGAACAGGCGAGATGCGGACTACCAGCGGATTTGAAGAAATAAAAAATTTAAGTTTTTTTTTTTAATCCCCCAATTTATTAGATTGTTTATTTTTTCAAAGACACATTTATTAATTAGTTAACTAGTTATGTTTAATTTTTTTCTTTTAGAAACATAGATTCCATGTTTTAGTTGATATTTATTGAAAATAAAGTTATATTCTTATTTGTATAGTTTCCGCTTTTAACATAAAAAAAAATTTGAATTTTTGGTAACACTCTAGTGTATATAAAATTTTGGGGCGTTACAAGTTTTATGGTGGCTAATGACATACACCCTATCCCACACCGCTATTATATATACTCCCCAACCCACAAAACCTCTCTACCCTGAGTTTTTCTGCCCTCCACTACCCCAAAATAGCCATAGAACTGCCATGAGAATATGGTAAGCACGTCAAGATTTCTCCATTGGTATATGTTGCATCTTCACTGAAACGAGGGACTGTGCTTCAGACCCATGTTTGTCAATTTTATCAGTCCCCTTTGGATGTTATGAGTTTTTCGCCACCATTAACTGCTCCGCCGCTAATCCCTCCGTCGTCGTTCCGGATTAGTTAAAATTTCATCTATACTAATGCCACTTTTGGTTCTATACACATTTGTTAAAACTCATTTATGATTCTTGTCAAATGTCCCTTTATTTTTATTGTGGTTCATGAAGGCCATAAACGATGGATGTATCACTCCATGTCACTTAGAAACGTATAGTCGAGTCTATTTATGCGCTCCACATCAGTCACAAGATGTGTCATCCAATCTTTTAATGCTCATGATCCACTTATTTTCAAAAAAGGAAAATAAAAAAACAAAGAAATTGTCATACATGCAAAACACCATTAACACAACCACATTACACCGTGCGACAAAGATACGTATGATGTTGTTTAAAGTTGATAAATTTGGTGGGTTCCATAAAATTTATTGGTCAGAAATTGGATAAATGCATGGTTAAAAATTATGTTAATTCACGATCAGTGCCAAAGATTTCCAATACTTGGCAAAAATCCAATATTACCCACGCAAACATCCTTCAAAGACTTTGCTCATATAACGATGCCACCATAACTATTTCTATGCTCTTTTGCCATTTCCACCACTCACAAGCTGCAAACTCAAGTCACCATGATCTAAAGTTTCAGATCTAGTTGATATCGAAATTCTAGATTGTCAATCTCTCACAATGGTATCCCTTTCTCTATGCATACAAAGAGATGGCGGCATTGGGCGTTGTTGGTGGTGATGGTTTAGATGTTTATGGTGGTTTTGATGATAGAATTAGAGAAGAGCTCAAGATTGAAAATGGTGAGCTCTAGCAGCAATTGGGTGGGTATAAGGATGTGATGGCAGTGTGTAGAGCTTTTCTAGTGGAATGGTTTGAAAGATAATGGCACTAAGGTTTGGGGGTATGGAGAAATGGTGGTGGTGGTGATGGCATATACTGAGGTGGTGTCGACAATACAACATAATAAGTAATACTTAAAGTGTGTTTGGTAGAGATTAAAATCGGATTAAAATTGAAAAAATAGCCGTTATTATTGACTTTTATTAGACGAGTGGGACCCAATAACGGTTATATTTTCAATTTTAATTGAATTTTGAGCTCTCCCAAATAGGCTCTTAATATAAAAAATTGTTATATGGTATCTTACAGAAAAAAAATTAGGAAAAAGAAAAAGTCTTTTGGATCTAGTTTCATCATGTCCATTGAAACACACCATATCCCACACCACCTTTATATATACTCCCCCACCACACAACCACAAAGCCTCTCTACCTGAGTTTTTCTGCCCTGATTACCCCAAAAATAGTCGTAGAACTCCCACAAGAATACAGAAGCATGTCAAGATTTCTCGGTATATGCTGCATCTTCACTGAAACTGGGGACTATGCTTCAGACCCATGTTTGTCAGTTGAATCAGTCCCCATTGGGATGTTCTGAATTTTTCGCCACCATCAGCTCTTCCACAACTACTGTCTCCACCGTCATTCTAGGTTAGTTAAATTTTGTCCATACTAACTTTACTAATTTTGTTCCATAAACAGATTCGTTAAAACCCATTTATGATTCTTCTCAAATGTACGTCCCTTCATTTTTGTTGGGGTACATACATGAGGAGTCACTCTAAGTCACTTAGAAACACATTAAGAATTTATAATATATGCAAAACACCGCTATCACAACCATGTTACACCGTGCGACATAGGTGCATGTGACGTTGTTTAAAAGTGATAAATTTTGGTGGGTTTCATGAAATTCGTGGCAAAAAATTGGATAAATGCATGGTTAAAAATTAAGTTTAATTACGATCAATATTTTTAGCAAACAAAAGATTAATTTTCCATTATTTGGTAAAAATAGAATATAATGCACGCAAACATCGACCAAAGAGTTTGCTCATACACTGATGCCATCACCACTATTTTTATGCTCTTTTTCCGTTTCCTCCACTCGCAAGCCACAAACATGTCACCATGATCTATAATTTCAGAAATGGTTGATATTGAAATTCTAGAATGTCAATCTTGCACAATTGTAATCCCTTCTTTGTGCTTATACATATAAAGAGATGGCGTTATGGGCATTGATGGTGGTGATGGTTTAGATTTTTATGGTGGTTTTGCTTGTAGAACCAGAGAAGAGGCCAAGATTGAAAATGGTGAGATCTAGCAACAATTGGGTGTAAGGTTGCGATGGTGGTGTGTGGAGACTTTCCAGTGGAATGGTGGCACTAAGGTTTGGGGTCTGTGAAAACTTTCGGTGGTTATGCCATAGACAGGGACGGCGATGGTAGTACTACATAATATGTTATACTTACTACAAAAAGTGTTATAAGGTATATATCTTATTGAAAAAAAAATTAAGAAATAGAAAAATCGTTTTGGATCGAGTTTTATCGTGGCTAATGACACCTACCCTATCCACACCACATTTATTTATACTCCCCGACTCCACACCCACAAAGCGTCACTGCCCTAAGTTATTCTGCCTCGGACTATCCCAAAAATAGCCATAGAATGGCCATGAGAATACGGAAGCACATAAAGATTTCTTCGTTGGTATATGTTGCACCTTCACTGAAATTAGGGACAGTGCTTCGCGCACATGTTTGTCAGTTGAATCAGTCTGCTTGACATATTAAGAGTTTTTCGCCACCATCAACACCTCCGCCACCATTCCCGATTAGTTAAATTTTGTCTATGTTAACTCCAATAATTTGGTTCGATACAAATCTGTTAAGGCCCATTTATTATTCTTGTCAAATGTCCCTTTCTTTTTGTTGTGATTCATGCTTACCATAAACGGTTGAGGTGTCACTCTATGTCTCTTAGAAACTCATAGTCGAGTTCGTTTATACGCTCCACATCAATCACAAGACATGTCATCCAATCTTTCAATGCTCACGATCCACTTATTTTGAAAATTGAAAATAAAAAAATAAAGAAATTGTTATATACGCAAAACACCATTAATAAAACCACATTACACCGTGAGACAGGTGCATGTGATGTTGTTTAAAGTTGATGAAATTCGATGGGTCCCTTGAAATTTGTATTGAAAAATTGGATAAATATATGGTTAAAAATCAAGTTTGATCGGGATAAGTATTTTAGCAAACAAAAGATTTAGCAATAATAGGCAAAAATATGATATTACGCACGCAAACATCAATAAAAGATTTTGCTCATATATTGATGCCACCACCACTATATCTATGCTCTTTTGCCATTTCCACCACTCGCAAGCTGCAGACTTGGTGGTGATGGCAGTACAATGTAAAATATTGCTATATGGTGTCTTACACAAAAAATGAAGAAAAAGAAAAATACTTCTGGATCTAGTTTCATCGTGCTAATGACATCCACCATATCCCACACCGCCATTATATATACTACACCGCCCCACACCCACAAATCCTCTCTACCCTGAGTTTTTATCCCCTAGACTACCCCAAAAGTAGCCATAGAACCGCCATGACAATATGGAAGCACGTCAAGATTTCTCCATTGGTTTTTGCTGCATCTTCATTGAAACCAGGGACTGTGCTTCAGACCCATGTTTGTCAGCTTTATCAGTCCCCTTAGGATGTTACGAGTTTTTCACCACCATTAACTGCTCTGCCATTAATCCCTCCACTGTCGTTCCAGATTAGTTAAGAGTTTGTCTATACTGTTCTATACACTTATCCATTAAAACTCATTTATGATTCTTGTCAAAGGTCCCTTTATTTTTGTTGTGGTTCATGAAGGCCTTAAAAGGTTGAGGTGTCACTCCATGTCACTTAGAAACGCATAGTCGAGTATATTTATGCACTAACACATCAGTCACAAGATATGTCATCCAATCTTTTAATGCTCATGATCCACTTATTTTCAAAAAAGGGAAAAAAAAAAAAAAAGAGAAAGAAATTGTCATAAATGCAAAACACCATTAACACAACCACATTATACCATGTTACAAAGATGCGTATGGCATTGTTTAAAGTTGATAAAATTTGGTGGGTTCCATAAAAATTTGTTGTGAAAAACTGGATAATTGCATGGTTAAAAATTATGTTAGTTCACAATTAGTATTTTAGCAAGCAAAGATTTTCCAATACTAGGAAAAAAAATCCAATATTACTCACGCAAACATCCATAAAAGATTTTGCTCATATAATGATGCCACCATCACCATTTCTATGCTCTTTTGCGATTTTCCCCACTCGCAGGCTGCAAATCCAAGTCACCCTGATCTAAGATTTCAAATCTGGTTGATATTGAAATTTTAGATTGTCAATCTCGCACAATTGTAACCCTTTCTCCGTGCTTATACATATAAAGAGATGGTGGCATTGGGCATTGATGGTGGTGATGGTTTAGATGTTTATGGTAGTTTTAATGATAGAATTGAAGAAGATCCCGAGATTGAAAATGGCGAGCTCTAGCAGTAATTGGGTGGGTATAAGGCTGCGATGGTAGTGTGTGGAGCCAGGGGCAAATCCAGCATTTTGGTTCCACTAGGGCAGAGACGATTGACCGAGGATCGAAGACCGTTGGTCGTTGACAATCAACGATCGTAATAGCCGAAAATATAATTTGATACATATGTAAATGCATAAAAATGCAAAAAGTATATACATATGATCCATTACTTTTTTTTCACTTATCCCTAATTTCCTAAAACCCTAAATTCTCAAATCACAATTCACAACTCTTTCTAAGCCGCCACCTATGCAGCCAATTTTCGCCACCTTCTAGCCACCCAAACCACCAGATATTGATACCAATATAATCTCCTCAGCATGCTCTACAATTTCCACCCAACAGCTCCTCATTTAATCCACCGATGTGCCTGAAATAATCATTCAAAATCAGCAGCTTGAAAATGTGCAAACTGAAGGAAATCCAACCTCCGGCCAACAACTTCGTCGCGGACCACTGCCGGTCATTTATCCATGCCCAATTGACCCAAACTATGGTTCCAATTTGGTGCAAACAACAGTCATTCAAACTGAATTAATTCCAGAAATAGGTCCCGTCGTGATCCTCTTTGAAGGCTGTCCGAGTAATTCAAACTACAACTTCGTCGGGCTAACCCATGGTGGCGGACCACATGGGTTGGGGTCGCCTACCTCAGGAACACCTGACCCAACAATGGGTCATACCCAATTTAGCCTGGAATAGTTTCAATTTATGGAGGCAGCTCGAGCTTTATGTGCGAAATTTGTCACTAAGGATTTTGATGATTCTTTGCTACTTCAAACGTTCAATTCCACGTCTACCAACCCAATTACTGATGGAAATTCCATAGGTTAACAATCAATTGAACAAATTAACACTTCAAATGCTGAATTTGATTCCACCAGCTTCCATGCTCGCAAAGGGAATTTTAGGGATCCAATTGAAATTCATGCTGACCTTTTTGTCCCAAATTCAACCAATTCAAATGCAATTGAAGGTCAAAAGGTTATGGGTAACAGTACTCTAACTCATAGAATGAAACAATAAGAAAGGGAGGGAAAAAAATTAACACAGTGACTTCTTCAATTCTTTCTTAGCAGTGCCGGCGAACAGTGACAACTTACCTTAAGCTTCCGGCAGATCCAATAGGGGCGGCAACGGGGACTAGCCAGGTGCTGAACCCGCCCCTGTGTGGAGCTTTTCTAGTGGAATGGTTTGGAAGATGGTGGCACAAAGGTTTGGGGCATGGAGAAATGGTGTTGGTGATGGTTGTACTTAATATAATTTTTTTTATATGGTATCTTACAGAAAAAATTAGGAAAAAAAATGTCTTTTAGATCTAATTTCATCCTGGCCAATGAAACCCACCATATCCCAGACCACCTTTATATATACTCCCCCAAGTACACCCACAAAGCCTCTCTACCCTGAGTTTTTCTGCCCCGACTACCCCAAAAATAGCCATAGAACTGCCATGAAAATACAGAAGCACATCAAGATTTCTGAGTTAGTATATGCTGCATCTTCACTGAAACTAGGAACTACGCTTCAGGCCCATGTTTATCAGTTGAATCGGTCTCCATTGGGATGTTATGAATTTTTAGCCACCATCAGCTCCTCCGCCCTCCACTGTTTCCGCCGTCATTCCAGGTTAGTTAAATTTTGTCTACACCACTCTTCTAATTTAGTTCTATAAACAGATTCGTTAAAACCCATTTATGATTCTTCTCAAATGTCCCTACATTTTTGTTGTGGTTCACACATGCCATTCACGGTTGAGGTGTCACTCTATGTCACTTAGTCGAGTCTATTTATGCGCTCCACATCAATCACAAGACGTGACATCCAATCTTTTAATGCTCGCGATCCACTTGTTTTGAAAATGGAAAATAAAAAAATAAGGAAATTGTTTTGTATGCAAAACACCATTAACATAACCACATTACACTGTGCGACACAGGTGCATGTGATGTTTAAATTTGATAAAATTCGGTGGGTTTCAAGAAATTTGTGATGAAAATTGGATAAATGTTTTGTCAAAAATTAAGTTTGATCACAAACAATATTTTAATAAACAAAAGATTTACCATTAATTGGCAAAAATCCAATGCAAACATCGATCAAATATTTTGCTCATATGTTGATGCCACCATCACCATTTCTACCACTTGCAAGCCCCAAACCCAAGTCACCATGATCCAAAATTTCATATATGGTTGATATTGAAATTCTAGAACGTCAATCTTGCACAATTGTAACCCCTTCTCTGTGCTTATACATATAAAGAGATGGCATTATGGGTATTGATGGTGGTGATGATTTAGATGTTTATGGTGGTTTTAAATATAGAACTGGAGAAGAGATGGTGATTGAAAATCGTGAGACCTAGCAGCAATTGGGTGGGTATAATGCCGCGATGGCAGTGTGTGGAGCCTTTCTAGTGGAATGGTGGCACTATGGTTTGGGGTCTGTGGAAAATGATGGTGGTTATGCAATGGATAGGGGCGGCAACAACAATACTATTTAATATGTTATACTTACGACGAAAAGTGTTATATGGTATCTTACTGGAAAAAAAAATTAAGAAATATAGAAAAATCCTTTTGGATCTAGTTTCATCGTGGCTAACGATACCTATCCCATCCCACCTCACAATTATATATACTGCCCGACTCCACACCCACAAAGCATCTCTACCCTGAGTTTTTCTGCCCCAGACTACCCCAAAAATAGCCATAGAACCATCGTGAGCTTACCGAAGCACGTGATCAAGATTTCTTCGTTGGTATATGCTGCATCTTCACTGAAACTAGGGACAGTGCTTTAGATCCATGCTTGTCAATTGAATCAGTCCCTTTGGCCTGTTATGAGTTTTGTTGCCACCATCAACTCCTCCACCACCATTGTCTCCACCATCATTCTAGGTTAGTTAAATTTTGTCTATACTAACTCTACTAATTTTGTTCCATAAACAGATCAGTTAAAACCCATTTATGATTCTTCTCAAATGTCCCTTCATTTTTGTTGACACATGCCATAAATGGTTGAGGAGTCATTCTATGTCAATTAGAAACTCATAGTCGAGTCTATTTATGGCTCCACATCAATCAAAAGACGTGTCATCCAATATTTCAATGATCACGATCCACTTATTTTGAAAATTGAAAATAAAAAAAATAAAGAAATTGTTATATATGCAAAACACCATTAACAGAACCACATTACACCGTGCGACATAGGTGCATGTGATGTTGTTTAAAGTTGATAAAATTTAGTGGGTTTCAAGAAATTTGTAGTGAAAAAATAGATAAATACACAGTTAAAAATTAAGTTTGATCACAATCAATATTTTAGCAAACAAAAGATTTAGCAATATTTGGCAAAAATCTAACATATGCACGCAAACATCGATCAAAGATTTTGCACATATATTGATGCCACCATCACTATATCTATGCTCTTTTGCCATTTCCACCACTCGCAAGTTGCAAACCTTGCAGCGATGGTAGTACAACATAATGTTTTGTACTCACTATAAAAAAATTGTTATATGGTATCTTACTGAAATAAAATCAAGAAAAAGAAAAATACTTCTGGATCTAGTTTCATTGTGGCTAATGACATCCACCATATCCCACACCGCCATTATATATACCCCCCACCCCACACCCTCAAAGCCTCTCTAGTCTGAGTTTTTCTGTCCTTGACTACCCCAAAAGTGGTCATAGAACCTCCATGAGAATATGGAAGCATGTCAAGATTTCTCCATTGGTATATGCTGCATCTTCATTGAAACTAGGGACTGTGCTTCAGACACATGTTTGTCAGCTTTATCAGTCCCTTTAGGTTGTTATGAGTTTTTCGCCACCATTAATTGTTCCGCCACTAATCCCTCCCTTAAAACTCATTAATGATTCTTGTCCAATGTCCCTTTATTTTTGTTGTTGCTCATGAAGGCCATAAACGGTTGAGGTGTCACTCCATGTCACTTAGAAACGCATAGTCGAGTCTATTTATACGCTCCACGTGAGTCACAAGATGTGTCATCCAATCTTTTAATGCTCATGATCCATTTATTTTCAAAAAAAGGAAAATAAAAAAAAATAAAGAAATTGTCATACATGCAAAACACCGTTAACACAACCACATTACACCGTGCGACGAAGATGCATATGATGTTGTTTAAAGTTGATAACATTTGATGGGTTCCATAAGACGTGTCATCCAATCTCAAATGTCCCTTCGTTTTTTTTTTTTTGTGGTTCACGCATGGTTGAGGTGTCACTCTATGTCACTTAGAAATGCATAGTCAAGTTTATATATGCACTTCACATCAATCACAAGATGTGTCATCCAATCTTTTAATGCTCGCGATCCACTTGTTTTGAAAATGGAAAATAAAAAAAAATAATGAAATTGTTTTGCATGCAAAACACCATTAAAATAACCACATTACACCGTGCGACATAGGTGCATGTGATATTTAAATTTGATAACATTCGGTGGGTTCCATGAAATTTGTGTGAAAAATTGGATAAATGCATGGTCAAAAATTAAGTTTGATAACGATCAATATTTTAGAAAACAAAAGATTTACTAATATTTAGTAAAAATCGAATATTACGCACGTGAACATCGATCAAAGATTTTGCTCACATATTTATGCCACCATCACTGTACCTATGCTCTTTTGCCATTTCCACCACTCGTAAGCTGCAAACCCAAGTCACCATGATGTTAACAATTGTAACACATTCTCTGTGCTTATGCATATAAAGAGATAGAGGCATTGGACATTGATGGTGGTGATGGTTTAAATGTTTATGTTGGTTTTTATGATAGAATCAGAGAAGGGACCAAGATTGCAAATGGTAAGCTCTAGCAGCAATTGGCTGGGTATAAGGCTGCGATGGCGGTGCGTGGAGCTTTTCTAGTGGAATTGTGTGAAAGATGGTAGCACTAAGGTTTGGGTCTGACAGAATTGAAGTTGTTAATGCCATAGATGGAGATGGTGATGACAGTACAACATAATATGTTATACTTTATATAAAAAATCGTGAAATGGTATCTTACGGAATGGTATCTTACGGAAAAAAATCCAGAAAAAGAAAAATCCTTTTGGATCTAGTTTCATACTGGCAAATGACACCCACCATATTCCACACCACCTTTATGTATACTCCCCCACCGCACACCCGCATAGCCTCTTTACCCTGAGTTCCCGACTACCCCAAAAATATCCATTGAATTGTCACGAGAATACAAAAGCATGTCAAGATCACTCTGTTGATATATGCTGCATCTTCACCAAACTAGGGATTATGCTTCAGACCCATGTTTGTCAGTTGAATAAGTCCCCATTGGGATGTTACGAGTTTTTCGCCACCATCAACTCCTCCACCACCACTGTCTCCGCCATTGTTCCAGGTTAATTAAATTTTGTCGCTCTATGTCACTTATAAATACATAGTCGAGTTTTTTTTATGCGCTCCACATCAATCACAAGATGTGTCATCCGATCTTTTAATGCTTATGGTCCCCTTATTTTGAAATTGGAAAATAAAAAATACAAAGAAATTGTTATATATGCAAAACACCATTAACGTAACCACATAACACCGTGCGACATAGGTACATGCGATGCTGTTTCAAGTTGATAAAATTTGGTGAGCTCCATGAAATCTCAAGTGAAAAATTGGATAAATACATGGTTAAAAATTATGATCACGATCAGTTTTTATGCAAACAAAAGATTTAGCAATATTTGGCAAAAATCTAATATCACGCACGCGAACATCGATCAATGATTTTGCTCATATATTGATGCCACCATCACTATATCTATGTTCTTTTGCCATTTCCACCACTCGCAAGCTGCAAACCTGGTGGCGATGGCAGTACAACATAATATGTTATACTTATTATAAAAAATTGTTACATGGTATCTTACAGAAAAAAATACAGAAGACATGGAAGCACGTAAGATTTCTCCACTGGTATATCAGTATATGCTGCATCTTCATTGAAACCAAAGACAGTACTTCAGACCCATGTTTGTCGGTTTTATCAGTCCCCATTGGATGTTATGAGTTTTCCGCCACCATTGCCTCCGCCACGGTTTCGGATTAGTTATGATTTTGTCTATATTGACTCCACTTTGGTTTCATACACTTATCCGTTAAAACCCATTTATATATGATTCTTGTCAAATGTCCCTTTATTTTTGTTGTGGTTCATGCAGGCCATAAACGGTTGAGGTGTCACTCCTTGTCACTTAGAAACGCATAGTCAAGTCTAATTATGTGCTCCACATCAGTAACAAGACGTGTCATACAATCTTTTAAAGCTCACGATCCACTTATTTTCAAAAAAGGGAAAAACAAAAAAAAAAATTGTCATATATGCAAAACACCATTAACACAACCACATTACACCGTGCGACAAAGGTGCGTATGATGTTGTTTAAAGTTGATAAAATTTGGTGGGTTCCATAAAATTTTGTGGTGAAAAATTGGATAAATTCATGGTTAAAAATTAGCTTGGTAACGATCAGTATTTGTTAAAACAAAAGATTTACCAATACTTGGCAAAAATTCAATATTACGCACGCAAACATCCATCAAAGATTTTGCTCATATAACAATGCCACCATCACTACTTATATGCTCTTTCGCCATTGCCACCACTCACAAGCTGCAAACCCAAGTCACCATGATCTAAATTTTCAGATCTGGATTGTCGATCTCGCACAATTGTAACCCTTTCTCTGTTCTTGTACATACAAAGAGATGGCGGCATTGGGCATTGTTGGTGGTGTAGGTTTAGATATTTACGGTGGTTTTGATGATAGAATCGGAGAAGAGCCCAAGATAGAAAATGGTGAGCTATAGCAGCAATTGGGTGGGTATAAGGCTGTGATGGCGGTGTTTGGAGCTTTTCTAGTGGAATGGTGGCACTAAGGTTTGGGGGTGAGTCTGTGGGAAATGATGGTGATTATGCAATGGGCGGCGATGGCAGTAGTACATAATATGTTATACTAATTACTACAAAAAGTTTTACATGATATCTTACTGAAAAAAAATTAAGAAATAGAAAAATCCTTTTGGATCTAGTTCCATCGTGGCTAACGACCCCTACCTTATCCCACACCACCTTTACATATACTCCCCCACCCGACACCCACAAAACATCTCTACCCGAGTTTTTCTACCACCTGACTATAGCCAGAGAACCGCTATGAGATTATGGAAGCATGTCAAGATTTCTCCGTTGGTATATCCTGCATCTTCACTGATACTAGGGACAGTGTTTCAGACCCATGCTTGTCAGTTGAATCCCTCCCCTTGGCATGTTATGAGTTTTTTGCCACCATCAACTCCTCCACCACTATTGTCCCCGCCATTGTTCCGGGTTAGTTTAATTTTGTCTAACTAACTCCACTAATTTGGTTCTATACAGATCTGTTAAAGCCCATTTATGATTCCTGTCAAATGTCCCTTTCTTTTTATTGTGGTTCATACATACCATAAACAGTTGAGGTGTCACTTTATGTCACTTAGAAACTCAAGTTGAGCCTATTTATGTGCTCCACATCAAACACAAGATGTGTATTCCTATCTTTCAAATCTCTCGATCCACTCATTTTGGAAAATTGAAAATAAAAAAACAAAGAAATTGTTATATATGCAAAACACCATTAACAGAACCACATGACACCGTGCAACATAGTTGCATGTGATGTTGTTTAATGTTGATAAAATTTGGTGGTTTCCATGAAATTTGTAGTGAGAAATTGGATAAATTCATGGTTAAGTTTGATCACGATCACTAATTTAGCAAACAAAAGATTTGTCAATATTAGGCAAAAATCTAGTATTACAAACACAAACATCGAACAAAGATTTTGCTCATATATTGATGCCACCATCACTATATGTACGCTCTTTTTCCATTTCCACCACTCGCAAGCTGCCAACCTGGCAGCAATGGCAGTATAACAAAATATGTTATATTATAATAAAAAATCTTCATATGATATCTTACTAAAAAATTATGAAAAAGAAAATCCTTCTTGATCTAGTTTCATCGTGGCTAATGACATCCACCATATCCCATACCACCATTATATATATACTCCCCCACATAGCCTCTCTACCCTGAGTTTTTCTGCCTTTGACTACCGCAAAAATAGCCATAGAACCACCATGAGGATATGGAAGCGTGTCAAGATTTCTCCATTGGTATATGCATAGGTGGACCCAGGGGGGTCGGGGGGCACGTGCCCCCCCAACTTTTTGAGTGTTTTTTTTTAATTTGTGTTTGGTATCGATTGAAATCTAAATTTTAATCTAAAATTAACAATTAATTTTAGTAACATTTTAGTAACATATTTCATGGAATCCACAACCGTTTTAACTTTTATTAAAATTTACTAAAAAATTGATTTTAATTTCCACCAAACTGGGGCAAAATCACAATAAATTTGAATTTCGATAACATGCTAATTTTAAAAATTCTCCGACAATTGTACTCTAATCGAATCTACAAATTGCTTATGTCATCTTAAAGCTTATTTCGAGAACTACTTTATGGGCATATCGAATAATCCAAATAGATATTGAAAATAGTTAAAAATACGTTAAATGTGAGTCTTAAAGAAAAAGCAGATTAAGTAAAAAAAAGTTTTTTTAAGTTAATAAAGTAATTGTAAATGATAAAAACGCTATGTTTGAAGAGTTACATTAAAAGTAATAAAATAATCCTTTGAAATATACCTTATACTGATCAAAAATTTTAGAAATTTTACATCCGAAAAAGTCATATCCCATGTAAGTTTTCGGTTGCAAAATTACATGTATGATTTTTTTTGGACGTAAATTTTCGAGTGTAAAATTTCTCCCAACTTCTTTGTAAGTTCGATTGTGCCCCCCTAACTTTTATGTTCTGCATCCGTCCCTGGGTATATGCTGCATCTTCATTGAAACCAGGGATGGTGCTTCAGACTCATGTATGACAGTTTAATCAGTCCCCTTTGGATGTTATGAGTTTGTCACCGCAATTAACTACTCCACCACCATTGCCTCCACCATCATTCCGGATTAGTTAAAACTTCATCTATACTGACTCCATATTGGTTCTATACACATATCTGTTTAAACCTATTTATGATCTTGTCAAATGTCCCATTATTTTTTGTGTTTCATGTAGGCCGTAAAAGGTTGAGATGTCAATCCATGTCCCTTAGAAACGTATAATTGAGTCTATTTATGCACTCCACATCAGTCAAAAGACTAGTCATCCAATCTTTTAATGCTCTTGATCCACTTATTTTGGAAAAAGGAAAATAAAATATTAAAGAAATTGTCATATATGCAAGACACCATTAACACAACCACATTACACTGTGCTACAAAGGTGCATATAATGTTGTTTAAAGTTGATAACATTTGGTGGTTTCCATAAAAATTTGCGGTGAACATAAACGGTTGATGTATTTTCTATGACAAGTAGAAAATGAAGGTTTAAATTAATGTTTTTTTTTTCTCTTTTTCAGTACTTTTCTTCCCTCTCTCCTGCCAAAATCTCTCATTTCCATTGCTTATAGAGAGAAAGAAAGAAAATAGAGATTGTTTGGTTGTTGGTAACTGCCTTCTCCAGGATGCAGTAAAAAATAGTCAAAATAATAATAAAGTCAATTCAAACAAATTCTTCTGTGGTTTTGAATTCTTCATTCCTGTATAGGCAATCTCTCTTTATGTATTCTTCTGTTTCTTGTGTTTCTTCACCATGATCAATATGTATATACACTAACTTCACCATTCCAAAATCTATTCTGCATATATTGGAATGATATTGAAGCAACAATGTCTAAAAAATAAGAAATATTGTTATTTTCCAAACCTAATCAAAGAAATAAGCTAATACCTTGAGTAAATAAAAAAGTCAGGTTCATGGCCATTGATTTATTTCAATCCCTTCGCTCATAGATCAAAAACATTCCATACCTTGCACCAAAATCAACAGATGCAGGTATATAATCTGATTTCAAGAAAATCGTAAAGGAGATCGATTGGGTGGAGAGGGGAAGAAAAAGGGTTTTGGCAAAAAAGGGCAAATGGGTTTGTACCACAAGAAATGGCTGATTGATGGAGATGCCACGGCTCAAATCTGTAAGGAATATTGATTAGGAGGAGATGAGAAGAATGAACAGCAAAGGAGACGAAAAAGAAGGAAACACAAAGGTAGCTCTGTCGACGAGTTGAGCCAAGCCGAGCCCGAGCAAAAAAAAAAAAGCTCGGGCTTTTGGGGCCGAGCAAAGTCCGAAGGGCTGGGCCAAACCGGCTCGGGTTTTTTGTTTTGTCTTTTTTAATATAAAGGCCTTTGCAAGCAGCTAGAAATAGCTGCCTTTGTAGGCAACTCGTTAAAAAAAAAAATTTATAGGCCAGGCTAGCCAGGGCCACAGGCCGGCCCGAGCCTCGGCTCGGTATAATCGAGCTCGAGCCACCGAGCTTTTTTGCCAACCCTACACGAAAGAAAGGAAAAGAAAAAGAAAGAAGAGGAAAATAGAAGAAAAAGGGGGAAATGAAAATAAAGGAAAGGGAAAAGAAAAAAAATTTAGGAAAAAAGTTGATACGCTTGAAAAATTCCACCGATTTAATCATGAAAATTTTTTATGACATGCAAGATTGTAAGCCATAAATTGTATCTTTTCAAGACATGCTATTAATGTATGCTGTAAATTGTAACTTTTTTGACATGTCTTAAATGTATGCCCTAAATAATGAATTTTTACGGCACACATTTAAGGCATGCCATAAATCGTCTATTTTTACAGTTTGTCTTACATGTACGCAGTAAATGAATGTCGTAAAAAGCTACTTTTATTGTAGTATTCCGATATGCATAAAGAGAAAATTTAAGAAAAAGCTTTTTGGATCTACCCTAACAGAATATTACAGATCGAAGATACTTGAAAAACCCTATTACAAATTATCGTCACAACAATACCACCGAACACTAAGGTTTCCCAGATCGAAAGCTCAGAATAAGGTACCCTTAAAATTCAACACCGTAAAACTCAGATTCACCCAATAACCCTCACGACACACACTAAAGGCAAAGCTTCTTCTATGGACCAGAAGCACTTAATGCTACCAACAACACACCTTATCTTTTCACCTAATTTCATACAGAAATCACACTAAAAAAACAGATTCAAGATAGGAACAGAAGAAGAAGATGAAAAGAGAGAACATAGAAGTCTCTAGAAACCCTCGAGAGAACAAAGAGAGAAAATGAATGAATCGATTAGAAAACCATTCGAATACCACCTAAAAATGTCGAGGCATCGAGATGAGTTGAAGTCCATCTAACGGCCTAGAGTAACTAAAACTTTCAACAATGGAAAACAACTAAAGTTGCATCAACCAAATGTGTTTTCCCTTACTGGATCGGGTATCGGGCTTGGGCTTTAGTGGGCTTACTTCAGTAAAATAATGGGTAATTAGGAATGGGCCGAAAGCCATATCATCATTGCCTATTAGGCTAAGCTGGCATCATAGCCTTTATACACCCCATTATATACCCCGACACACTCACAGAGGCCTATGTAAACTCCGAAGTTTCTACACACCAAAAAAGCCACAGAAGGGCATAAGAATCCACCACATAGATGGACTATCTTAAATATTTTTGAGTGAATTATTTATGTGCTCCACGTCAAAAACAAGGCATGCCATCTAATTTTTTTAATGCCGATGATCAATTTATTTCAAAAAAGGAAAATAAAAAAAATAAAGAGATTGTCATATATGCAAAACACCATTAGCACAACCACATCACACCTGTGACATAGGTCCACGTGACGATATTTAAAGTTTATAAGATTTGGTAGGTTCTGGGAAATTAGTGGTGAAAAATTGGATAAATGCATGATCAAAAAATAAGTTCATCACGATCAATATTTTATCAAACAAAAGATTTACCAATATTTGGCAAAATTCCAATACTACACATGCAAACATCGATCAAAGATTTTGCTCATATATTGATGCCACTATCACTATTTCTATGCTCTTTATCCGTTTCCACCACTCGTAAGCCGCAAACCCAGGTCACCATGATCTAAAATTTTAGATCTTGTCGATATCGAAATTCTGGATTGTCAATCTTGTACAATTGTAACCCCTTCTATGTGCTTATACATATAAAGAGATGGCGGCACTAGGCATTGATGGTGTTAAGGGATATATATCCCACATCGATAAATGATGTTGGAACAGACCAATTAATAAAGATTTTGGACTACTCCTCTTAATAAGGTTGACCTTTTAAGATGGACCCCCAAATCTTAACATGGTATCAGAGCCCATTATGCTCCAACGAGCGATTCGATCCCGTTAAGACTCCAAAAGTGAGCACGTGGAAGCCCATTATGCGCCGACGAGCGATTCGATCCCATTAAGACTCTAAAATGAGCACGTGAATTTCAAGATTGGTCTGCTCAAATGAGCCACCATCTTGCGGGGGCGTGTTAAGGGATATATATCCCACATCGATAAATGATGTTGAAATAGACCAAGTAATAAAGATCATGAGCTACTCCTCTTAACAAGGTTGGCCTTTTAAGATGGAACCACAAATCTTAACAGATGGTGGTGATGGTTTAGATGTTTATGGTTGTTTTGATTATTGAATCAGAGAAGAGACCAAGATTGAAAATGGTGAGCTCTAGCAGCCATTGGGTGGGTAAGGATGTGATGGCGGTGTGTGGCGCTTCTCTAGTGGAATGATGTGGCACTAAGGTTTGAGGTCTATGGAATATGGCGGTGGTGATGGCATAGATGGAGGTGGCGGCGAAAGTACAGCATAATATGTTATTATAAAAAAAAATTATTTGGTATCTTACAGGATAAAAATTAAGAAAAAGAAAAACCCTCTTGGATCTAGTTTTATCGTAATGACACCCACCCTATCCCACACCACCTTTATATATACTCCTCCACCCCACAACAACAAAGCCTCCCTACCCTGAGTTTTTCAACCCCCGACCACCCCAAAAATAGCCATAAACAGCCATGAGAATTCGGAAGCACGTCAAGATTCCTCCATTGGCATATGCTGCATCTTCATTGAAACTAGGGACTGTGCTTCAGACCCATGTTTATCAGCTGAATCAGTCCCCTTGGAATGTTTTGAGTTTTTGCCACCAGAAACTCCTTCGCCACCATCGTCTCCGCCATCGTTCCAGGTTAGTTAAATTATGTCTCTACTGACTCCACCAATTTGGTTCTCTACCCAGATCTGTTAAAATCCATTTATGATTCTTGTCAAATGTCCCTTTTCATGAAATTTGTGTAAAAAATTGGATAAATGCATGGTTTAAAATTAAGTTTGATCACAGTAATTATTTTAGCAAACAAAAGATTTACCAATATTTGGGAAAAAAATCCAATATTATGCACGCAAACATTGATCAAAGATTTTGCTCATATGTCGATGCCACCATCACTATTTCTATGCTCTTTCGCCGTTTCCACCACTCACAAGCCGCAAACCCAAGTCACCATGATCAGGTTGATATTGAAATTCTACATTGTCAATCTCGCACAATTGTTACTCCTTCTCTTTGCTTATACATATAAAGAGATGGCGGCATTGGGCATTGATGGTGGTGATGGTTTAGATGTTTATGGTGGTTTTGATGATAGAATTGGAGAACAAACAAAGATTTAAAATGGTGAGATCTAGCAGCGATTGGGTGTGTACAAGGTTGCCATGGTGGTGTGTGGAGCTTTTCTAGTGGGAAATGACGGTAGTGAGTGCATAGACTGGGGCGACGATGGCAGCATGGGCGAATCTAGTATGGGAGCAGTGGAGTCAGCTACCCCCACACTCAATTTAATTTTTTTGGTCAACAAATTAAATAAATTTAAGTTATATGATTTTGCCCCCACAATTAGAATTTGTAGCTCAAAATGTTAGAACCAAAGGATAATAGTATTTTGGCAATGGTAGAATGTTTCCATCACTTTTCTCCTCTCCAACTTTTTATCTTCCAAGGCTTCCATTGTACTCTTTCTTTTTGCCCATTCTCATTCTCAAACACCATGTAAACTGTAAAAATAAGAAAAAAATGGAAAAGTTTTGAAGTTTAAACTTTGAAGAGTAAACAAAGCTATGGGAAGAGAAACGTATGTAATTTGAAGATAGAATGGGATATCAAGAAATTTTTGGTGACAGTGAATTTACTTTTTCATTTCCGTTTGCTAAATTAAATTATTACTTTTTTTGGATCAAAAAATAATTGCATTTTTTGGATTTTCAATTTCTGGGTTTTTGTGTGCTTAAAATATTTGCAGTTTTTTTTTTTTTTTACTTAAATTGCCCCCACAGCTTTACAATCCTAACTTCACCCATGAACGACAATTCTACATAATATGTTATACTTATTACAAAAAAGTGTTATATGGTAACTTATAGAAAAAAAATTGAGAAACAGAAAAATCCCTTTGGATCTAGTTTCATTGTAGGTAACGATACCCACCCAATCCCATACCACCTTTATTTATAACCAACAAAGCCTCTCTACCCTCAGTTTTTCTACCTCCGACTACCCAAAGAAATAGCCATAGAACCGCCATGAGAATAAGGAAGGACGTCAAGACTTCTACATTGGTATATGCTACATCTTCATTGAAACAAGGGACTATGCTTCAAGTCCATGTTTGTCAGTCGAGTCAGTCCCCTTGGGACATTATGACTTTTTCGCCACCATCAACTCCTCGTCACCATTTCCTCCATCGTCGTTCCAGGTTAGTTAAAATTTTGTCTATACTGACTTCGGTTTGGTTCTATACATGAAACCCATTTATGATTCTTGTCAAATGCAGACCATAAATGGCTGTGGTTCATGCAGACCATAAACGATTGAGGTGTCACTCCATGTTGCTTAGAATCGCATAGTTGAATATATTTATGTGCTCTACATCAATCACAAGATATGTCATCCAATCTTTTAATGCTCATGAACTGCTAATTTTGAAAGAAGGAAAAAAAAATAGAAATTGTCATATATGCAAAACACCATTAACACAATCGCATTACACCGTGCGACATAGGTGCATGTGCTGTTGTTTAAAGTTGATAAAATTTGGTGCGTTCCATGAAATTTGGGGTGAAAATGGGATAAATGCATGGTTTAAATTAAGTTTGATCACGATCAATATTTTAGCAAACGAAAGATCTACCGATATTTGGAAAACATCCAATATTATGCACGTGAACATCGATCAAATATTTTGCTCATATAACGATGCCACCATCACTATGTCTACTCTCTTTTGCTATTTCCACCATTCGCAATCACAAACTCAAGTCACCATGATCTAAAATTTCAAATCTGGTTAATATCGAAATTCTAGATTGTCAGTCTCGTACAAATGTAACCCTTGCTCTGTGCTTATATATATATGTTGGCAATGGGCATTGATGGTGGTGATGGTTTAGATGTTTGTGGTGGGTTTGATGATAGAATCGGAGAAGAGCCCAAGATTGAAAATGACTAGCTCTAGCAGCAATAGGGTGGGTATAAGGCTGTAATGGCGGTGTGTGGAGCTTTTCTAGTGGAATGGTGTGGAAGATGGTGGTACTAAGGTGTGGCGTCTGTAGGAAATGTTGGTGATGATGGCATATGGAGGCAGCGCGACAGTACAACATAGAATGTTGTACTTATTATGAAATATTGTTATATGGTATCGTACAGAAAAAAAATCCTTTTGGATCTAGTTTTATAGTGGCTAATGACACCCACCCTATCCCACACCCACAAAGCCTCGCTACCCTGAGTATTTCTGCCCCCGACTAACCTTAAAGGGCAATAGAATTGCCAGAAGAGTACAAAAGCATGTCAAGATTTCTCCATTGGTGTATGCTGCATGTTCATTGAAACCAGGGACTGTGCTTCAGACCCAAGTTCAGTCCCCTTGGGATGTTATGAGTTTTTCGTTACCATCAACTCGTCCACCAACATTGCTTCTGCCGTCATTCCAGGTTAGTTAAAATTTGTTTACATTGACTCCACTTGTTATATACACAGATCCGTTAAAAAGCATTTATGATTCTTATCAAATGTCCCTTCATTTTTGTTGAGGTTCATGTAGGCCATTAACGGTTGATGTGTCACTCCATGTCACTTAGAAATGCATAGTCGATCCTATTTATGCGCTCCACATCAATCACAAGATGTGCCATCCAATCTTTTAATGCTGATGATCAATTTATTTTGAAAAAAGAAAATAAGAAAAGTAAAGAAATTGTCATATATGCAAAACACCATTGTATTTTGAACAGAATAACATTACACCGTGCGACGTTGGTGCATGTGATGTTAAATTTGATAAAGTTTGGTGGGTCCCATTAAATTTGCGGTGAAAATTGGATAAATTTGTAGTTAAAATTAAGTTTGATCACGATCAACAATTTAGCAAACGAATGATTCACCAATATTTGGCAGAAATCCAATATTACGCCCTTTAATCAAAGATTTTGCTCACATATCAATGCCACCATCACTATTGATGTGCTCTTTTTCAGTTGCCACCAATTTCAAGCTACATACCCAAGCTACCATGATCTAGAATTTCAGATCTGGTTGATATCGAAATTCTAGATTGTCAATCTCACACAATTGTGAGCCCTTCTTTGTGCTTAGACCAAGATTGAAAATGGTGAGATCTAGCGGCAATTCTACAACAAAATTGCGATTTTGTGACAAGATATTTTGTGATACATAAAAAGTTGTTACAATAAGTTATTTAGCGAGACACATTTTTTTAAGTTTATTGCACATATTGTTATGAAAAAACTTAAGGTGACATAAAAATGTTGTGAAATGTGAGAAAGTACGACAAATAATAGACATTGTCGCCAAAAACACGAGGGAAGCAAAGTGCTACCATATTTTTTGGTGGGAAACTTGTGGCGACGAACTTTTATTTCTTGCAATGAAGTATTTGTGATGCAATGGGATCTAGTTTTTGCAACATTGAATATTTGTTGTTAAAAATTCTATAGATGAAGGAAATAAATTGCTACAAAAAAACTGTTTAAACGTTGCTTGTTTTTTATAACAGGTATGTCTTTTCCAACGTCGGCCCTTATATTGTAGGCTCTTATGTTGTCGTAGAATAGATGGATACATAACGTGCAATGCACATTACAAATGGCCTCAAATGCACGTAGTTGTTAAGTTTTTGCAACGTTCTTCTTCCATTGCCTTTAATATATTTTGCAACGTTGTTTACTTGTTATCTTAATTTCTTTTTGTGACGGTGAGTAACTGTTGCGCTTAGTTTTTTTTTTTTTTTTTATTTTTTTTTTTTTTCAAATATTGTGTTGAAAAAAAATAATAAGTACCCAAAAAATATAAGGCATCATAAAAAGTATCGTAATATTTTTAAAACACGCAACAAATAATAAAGATTGTCACTAAAAATATGATCAAAATAAGGCGCTTAAATTTTTTCTTTATGAGAAACTATAGCGACAAACTTTTATTTCTTGCGCGTTTGTGGTGCAATATGGTCTAATTTTTGTGACAAACATTTATTTCTTACAACAAAGTGTTTGGTTTTTTGTCTAGCTAAATGTGGCATTTTAATATGTAATATAATTATAAGATTTTTTTTTTATTTTTGACCTAGAGGAAAATTATTTAATAAAAGCTTTATAAAATGTCTAAAAAGACTTTATCTCCAACTAAAATTCAGAAAATAGTTAAACTTTCATTCACATAATAATTTTCAAAAAAAAAAAAGAACTATTATACTGAATCAATCCATAAATGATAATAAATGTCTCAACACTTAAAGCAAATAAATAAACAAATCATAGTTCATATATTGTCAGCTGGTGGTAGCATGTTGAACAATCTTGCTACTTTTGATTCTTGTGAATGTGCCAACTTGACTCGATACGAACTTATGCATTAGTGTCTCAAATTGGGATAGACGGGCGCTTATATCCATTAATTATTGCTTCTACTTCTATATTTACTCCCAAAGGGCTATTGACTCACTATGGCTTGAGACAGGTTTTGGAGCATGTCTAAGTCCTCTAATGTAACCTCTAGATTTTTCTAAAACCTCATGCAAAATCTCAAGTTCAGTAAAAGCTTGAGATCTCTCTGAAATAGCCTCTTGTAGGTCCACGTCCCTTCTTCAAAGAATGAGAATTTATAAAATAAAATACTAGAAGGAAGAGAATCTATAAATAAAAAAATGAGATTCTATCAATTAAATGTATACATTAGGATTTTTATATCATAAATATAAAAATAAATTATTACCGATGGAACTGAGAATGGTCTCATTTATATACCACATGGAGTTTTTATTTTTTAATCAATCAAACTTATGCTTACCAAAAATTTTTATCATTATTTTACATACATTAACNATCAATTAAATGTATACATTAGGATTTTTATATCATAAATATAAAAATAAATTATTACCGATGGAACTGAGAATGGTCTCATTTATATACCACATGGAGTTTTTATTTTTTAATCAATCAAACTTATGCTTACCAAAAATTTTTATCATTATTTTATATACATTAACCTCAGTTCAAATCTCCGAAACCAAATCTAATCCTTGTTTCGTTTGAGTACAAGTAGTGATGGCAAAAAACCCCGTCCCGCCCCTCTCCGGACCCGTCCTGTGAAGAATAAAATTAAATAATTAACTACAAATTAAAAAAAAATTAGTTAATTGAAATTTTTATTTAAAAAAAAATAAATGAGACAAGAAACGAGGCAAGCCCTCGCCCCGAACCCGCCCTGCCCAAGGTGGGGCGTGACGCGGGGCGGGGTGGGGGAGTGGTGTGGGCCCTGCCCCGAACCCGCTTCGTTGCCATCTCTAAGTACAAATAATCAGCCTCTCACTTCGTTTCATTTGGCAACTTAAAACAGCTAGAACCAATCTCAGTCGTTAGCTCTGAGTGATCTAATCCCTACCGCAAATTGTCAAGATCAAATCTGAGCCCTTAGTTGGATGATATAAAAGCCTCTCTTGCTTCTCAAAATGAACCTTCCTTCTCTTCCTGCAAGCCGATAAAGAAATCAATCGAATAACTTTCTGTTCTTCTTAAATTCTTAGTGAAATTTCGAGAGAAAATTGCAGTGAGGTTGTGTAACCGGCAGAGATTTGCCCCCATGCAGAAACACTAGTCAATACTTTACCTTTCCAAGCTGCAAAATCACATAGATTGAGTTGATATTTATTCCCTTTTCTAGGTGATTCTGTGTATGCGAGAGGTCGCAGTCTTACCAGCAAATATCTGTGCATAAGCAGGAGTAGCGTCTAGCGAGACTAGTATCCCATCCGGGTACATACCTGTGGCCATGAGCAAGAGAAGCAGAGGCTTCTATTAGGTATCTGCCCGAGGAGGGGCTTGCATCTGATTAGCTAGAGCAAACTTTCGAATCTTCAAGTAGAAAGAAAAGCTTCTGGAGAAGGTTTAAGATGAAAAATCAACGACGACTCCAAATGAATCAGAAGACATAATTAATGTGAGCACAGAATTCGCAATGCATGCCTATTTGATAACATTCATTAATTTTGTCCACCTTGTAATACGTATACAACTTGTTTTTCTTTTGAGATCATATTGAATCAATTACCAAAAGTATATACTTAAATCCAGACTTTCTGCTGTAATGGTCCCAAGCCTGTAAGAACTGTGATGATGAGTCAGCAAAGGCA
Source organism: Fraxinus floribunda (assembly GCA_903798395.1). Lineage (NCBI taxonomy): Eukaryota > Viridiplantae > Streptophyta > Magnoliopsida > Lamiales > Oleaceae > Fraxinus > Fraxinus floribunda. The sequence goes on from CAIGRS010018514.1 coordinate 26,793, forward strand.
ACATAATCATTAAGATGAGATGAAGGTTTTCATGCTCATGAAGGTGTTTCCAGATTTTGTGCTTATCTACAAAATTGATGGTCAATAAATAAAAGAGTGTTCACCCAATTTATGACGTGGTGAAGAAGCATCAATATCATAAGGGTCGGAATCGAGCATATTGAGTTAAGTGAGAGAAAAAAAAAATTGACAACAGGGATGAAGTGGTTTAGTGAGTATATAGCAGTCTGATTATGCCACATTATGGAAATTGTTTGTATTGAGTTTGGGAGAGTAAATTTTTATTCCAAGGTGACAATTTCTTCTATCTACCAATCTGCTGGAGAAGAAAATATATTGGCCATATAATCGAGGCGCTGAAGTTAATAATTCAAGAATCATAATCTTGTGAAGGGTGAAAACAGACTTTTGAGTACATTGAAACGAGGCGAATTTATTGATATGTTGGAAGAATTGAGTCATCTCATTCATTGTAGTTATAGGGTAATTCTTGTTAATGCTTACATACTAAGTTGGCGCCGGTGTGAAAGTGATTTTTTGAAAAATACATTTTAGAGAATGTGTGACTAGAAAATATAAAGAAGATAGGGGAAAACATAAAAAGTTATTTTTACTTTTTCGAGAGAATGTATAATTGAAAATGAATTTAGTAGGAAAATGATTTTGAAACATTCACTTTCAAATAAAGGATGACAAAAAATTGTGAATTTTATAAAAATGTGTGATTAAAAGTGAAATTTGATTAATTGAAAAGTTAATAATTTTTTTCCAATTTAATCAAACAAGCACTAAAACATAAATACGAATGTTCGCCCCCAGGGCATATCTCCCAGTGACAAAGGGAGGGGCGGTTAGGGCTCAGCGCGGTAGTGTGCAGAGAACGATTCCCCACAAGGTGGAATTGGCTTTGTTACAAGCGAAAGTTACCATAGGATTAATAACACAGGCCTATC
>CAIGRS010018515.1:0-11115 GCA_903798395.1 Fraxinus floribunda
TGTTTCAAAATCTAAGCAATTTTTTTGGTTGTCGTTGGAATTTCTTATTTCGCATTTAATATTTTTGAAATTAAATATTCATTAACATATTAACAATACTCGAAATTTGATTTTGTTGTTATGCTGACTATATCTTTTCCCGTCATTCCTTCGACCCCCATGACACAAATTACTTAGATTTCGAAACACTACAAAACCAAAAAATAATTCTTGAAATTACCTTTTCCCGTCATTCCTTCGAACCCCCATGGCACAAATTACTTAGATTTCGAAACACTACAAAACCGAAATGTAATTCTTGAAATTACCTTTTTCCGTCATTCTTTCGACCCCCATGGCATCGAAAAGCCTACGCACTCTGGTTGGCACCAAAAATGTGTTTTTTGTTGGATGTGTAGAGGCGCATTCTATAATGTTGGGTAAATTGGAGATTTTCAAGTTCGTTAACATTGGCGGGATGTGGATGTTTGTTGGTGGAAAGTAGCTTACCATTTACTATGTTAAGGTGGAAAGTAGCTTACCATTTACTATGTCCGTCGGCGCGGCAAAAACAAGTAGTGAGGGAATCGGGGAAGCTGTAAATGATTTTGGGCATATCATTTCAGTGTTTAAAAAAGGAGGAATGAGCCGGTTTAGGTTTTACACTGTTAGGGGCCTTTTTTTAATCATTTAACAAGCTTTAGTGGCAATGTCAATTTTTTTGAAATGCTGTACAAGAGCTGTAAACAAATTTGTTGTACAAGGAGCATTACCCATATATTAAACCATCAAGACATAATGTCTTCGAGTTAGAACGGGATATTCTTGAAGTTTGTGCTAGGAATCGAACTCTCTACTCGTCACAAGTAGAGTAGTTATATGGTACAAGTAGAGTAGTTGTATGATAGTGAGACTCGTGACGTAGAACTCTTTCACCAGTAAATTTGCTCTTTTCTTCCTTATGTTTTCCACTAAAAATATTATTCTAGAGAATGTGATCGAACTCAATTATAAGTTTTGTTGGACCATCTGACGGGTTGGGTGCATCAACCGACTCTTAATTTTATTCCTATATTTTTTTCAACTTAATGTTAATTAAGATTCACAACTTATAAGTAATTTATTAAACTTGGACAACCATGACATATGGCATGTGGGGGTCGAAGTCATTAGAGCCGTTGCCCAAATGAAACTAAAAGCTTTATCCCTTTCTCAGTCTAATCTCTAGTGTTTTATCTTTAATAGACTCCTTCCCCTTCATTCCCATTATCTTTATATTTATATTTATAGAGAGAGATACAAGGGAGGGGAGAGAGAGAGAGAGAGAGAGCTAAAAGTTTTATTCTCATCCGCACGTGCTTTTGCCCTCTACCATCCCCACCTTTATTTATCTTAACCCGACTAACTCAATCTCCGGTTTCCGAACCCAGGTTAGTCACCTCTCCCTGCTTGATTATGCATGCGGTGCAGTATTTTAGTAAATTATACTCTTTTTTATGCTTATACACGTCTGCTTCTTGAAAATATTTTGTATTTAATTAAATTGATTGTACTAATTTGAAGTTTGTCGTTCTGGGTTTAATTCGATTTTCATTCGCAGTGAAGCGTGCTTTACTAATTTTTAGTCTATTAAGGTCGGTAATTTCTGGGTTTTGAAATTTTGTGCTTTTGGATCGAGATAAAATTATTAAAAGAAAAGAAATCAAATTTAGTTGTTTCTCAAGTTCATTGCTGATTATTCTATGAGAAATTGGTTCAGAACGAATGTCTACCAGAATCAGCTATTTGTGGAAATGCATTAATACTTTTATGTAGTTGTCTTTTCATAAATTTGTTTATCTTCAATAGTGTAGCCACTTGAATTTTGTCGCTTTATAGAATGATAAAATTAATTTTGTTCAGACTGATGAACAAGTTGTCGTTTTCATATTGTGGCGGGGTCCTCTTGTGAGGGAATAGTAAATCAATAATGCTGCATGTTGTATGGTTGATGGCTTTTCTTGTCCATGATGAGTCATTGCTTTGTCCTATTGTCTTGACGGCAACTGAGTTGTGCAAAAAATGAAGTTAATTATTTTAGAGTTTCTTTGATAAAATAAGGAACTTACTAATTTCTAATTTAGATTAAAAAACCCATTTAGTTTATAAATTTGACCAACCGATAAACTTATCTATTTTATAATTTATTTACTTGTGAATAACTTTTTAAGCCTATCCAAGTATGCATTATTCTTTAACACACACCCTCACATGCATGCTCTATTTATTTTCCCAATAAATGCCTAACATATGCACCATTTTCCGTGAACAGATAGCAACAAGACTTGAACTTAATATCTCTATTTTCTTTGATACCATGTCTATTTCATCTGTCAGTGTTAAAAGTTTAAAACTCTTTGAAGGGGTAGCTCAACAAAATATTGTTTTAGGTTGTTAAACTTGATTTCATTCTTAATGAGTTACCTCAAATGAGACAAATTTGAGTCCAAAAACAGTGAAACTTCAGTAATTTGATAGTTTTCCACATATTTTTTCTGTTAATAAATTATTGAGCCTAGATCCATGAATTTTTTTGCAGTTGAGATCTAAAGTATGTTCAACTTGTTTAACCAGTGAATGGATCTCAAATGAGGTTTTCTCAAGTTAACCATGTGCCAACCTTCAATAGACTTAGTTTCTCTATCTGCTTTATTCTCATTAATGTGCATTGGATGAGAATTTACTCGGTAGTGGATAGGAACTGTTTGATTTACCTGTGACTGTGGGCATACAATGATGTCCAAGATTCTTGGCACTGTGTGAATGGATCATGACATTGAACTTGAATGTTACTGATAATACTCTTACATCCATGATGAATAAAATTTCTATGATATGGTGCCCATCTGTTTCCATCTTATATTGATAACGAAAATTAAAAGGATTCAAAATTCGACCCAAATTTCTAAATATTTGAGATTTTGATATGGATAATAATATATTTGTACCTACCACAATCACACACATAAGCTTTATTTTCTTCAAACTTTTATATGGTTGTAAAACACAATGTCATCCCCGTAGTATACTAGTTTGGCTAGAAGTTAAATGATTGAAGGGATTAGGTGTAATGTTTTAAATATAGTGGAGATAGGTGCTTCTTGTTCTTACTTGAACTATTTGGCTTGTCCCTAAATATTGAAGATTAAAGAATCTAGCTACAAAAATCATCTTAATCTAATTAGATCAAATGCTTCTTCCTTTGTCTCATTTAAATTGTTACCATTTGACTTTTTTGTCAATTAGACCTTTTCTTGCAAACCATAATTTACTAAGTCCCGGTTTGAATCTCATTCTTTAAAATTTATTTTTCCCCAAAACTTATTTTCAACCACACATTCTCAAAAAAATAAATAAATAATCACTATTAAAAAATTTATTTTCCCAAAAAATGGGGCTCAAACAAACCCTCAATTTTGCAAATATGGCATTGCAAAACAATAAATCGCAATCTTGCTACTATTATTTGAATGATTGCGGTTTAAACAATTTTTTTTTTTTATAGGTAATCAAGTAATTTTATTAATAAAAAAAGAATACACGGGAGGTGTATTAACAATTTAAACAAGAAAGAAAAGACATGAAGTTATAGGCAGCCCCTCTATAGGATTATTAGCTACGACATTAAACTAAGTATACAATGTCAGATAAAATAATTCTCTAATTTGTTTTGTGATCCGTGTTTGGTCTTCAAAGTATCGGTTGTTCCTTTCTCTCTACACACACCAAACAATGCATCTAATGATAAGATTCCTTAAGAGCTTGTTATCCTTATCACGAAATTTTCTCCTCCATGCCCGCATCACATCCTCAATACGTCTAGGCAGTACCCAATCTATATGTTGAGAAGCAAGAATACTGTTCCACAGCCACGTACACCGTCACAGTGAATGAACAGGTGGTCATGCGTCTCCTCATCACTCCTACACATGTAGCACCACTCTGTTACATAAAATCATTTTCTACTAAGATTATCCATTGTTAATGTCTGTCCCCTTACAACCGTCCACAATAAAAATGCCACCCGTGGAGGCAATTTACATTTCTACACTATCTTCCAAGGGAATGAACTCTCCATAGGTCCCAGAAAAGATCTAAAATAAGAACACACTGAAAAAATACTATTCCGTGCTAGCCTCCATCGACTACGATCATCCTCTCCGACCCGAATTTGCACCTCATACAAATATGATAAAAACAATGCATAATCATCCAATTCTCAATCTTGCTAACCCCTTTGAAAGGTAATATTCCAACTGCGACTCCCATTGTGAATGACTAAGACATCCTTCACCATAGCAAAAGGCACCGTAGTAATGTGATGCAAGAAGGAAATCCTATCTTAAGTTGTAAATCTCCACACTAGCTATCCCAAAATCTGATATTATTACCATTTCCCACCACAAAAGTCAATCTATCCCGAACGACACTCTATCCTCGTCGCATATACCTCCACAAACTCACCCCATAAGAACTATGACCCTCACCCAAACACTAGCCCCCCTCCAACACACCATACTTCGCCCCAATGATTTCTCTCCAAAAAATCTCCCTCTCCACTCCAAACCGCTACAACCATTTGCCCAATAAAGCTTTTTGAATAAAATAAGGCTCCTCAATCCGAGACCTCCCATCCTCAAAGGAAAACAGGCAACTTCCCAATTAACCAAATGAAATCTCCTCTCTTCTTCCAGCCCTGCTCAAAGGAAATCCCTTTGAATCTTCTCTAATTTATTTGTCACCACAATAGGAATAGGAAACAGTAACAAAAAATAAGTAGGGATATTTGCTAGAGTAGATTTAATGAGAGTAAGACGGCCTCCCTTTAAGAGACATACGCTTCCATCCTGCTAATCTCCTCTCCACCTTTTCCACAATAGCATTCCAAATATAAATACTTTTAAATCACGCCCCTAAAGGGAGCCCTAAATATGACATAGGCAGCTGTGCAACCCTACAATCCAAGATAACAGCTAATTCCTCCACATTAGTGACCTCCCCAACTGGAATTACCTCAGATTTCCCCAGATTTATCCTCAATTCAGACACCGCTTCAAAACAGAGGAGCAAACGGCGTAAGTTCCTGAATTGCTCCTCATCTGTATCACATAGAATGAGTGTGTTATCTGCAAATAACAAGTGTGACACCTACAATTGACCAACCGTAAATCCTTTTATCAAATTCTCCCGACTCGCTTTCTCGAGCATCCTACTGAAGACCTCCATTACAATAACAAATATCAATGGAGACAATGGATCTCCCTGCCTTAAGCCTCTGCTGCTCCGAAAATACCCCTCAGGTGTACGGTTGACCAAAACTGAAAATGCAATAGTAGAGATACAGAACTATATCCATTGCATCACTTATCCCCAAATCCACATCGTCTAAACATGTACAGAAGGAACCTCCAGTACACGTGATCATAAGCCTTTTGAATTTCAAGCTTACATATCATCCCTGGAACCCCAAGGCACGGTCTCGAGTCAATGCGCTCGTTCGCAATTAGTACAGAATCCAAAATCTGTCGGCCTTTCACGAAAGCATTCTGAAATTTAGACACAACTTTCCCAAGTACCTCTTTTAGTCTATTCGCCAAAACTTTCGCAATAATCTTGTACACCCTACTGACTAAACTAATAGGACGAAAATCCTTAATATCAGTTGCTCCCGATTAGGGATCAGCACAATAAATGCTTCATTAGAACTTCTCAAAAATCTGTCACGCTCAAAGAAATAAGTGAAAACATCAGTAATATCTTGTCGCACCACCTCCCAACACGCCTTATAAAATAAGAACGAAAATCCGTCAGATCCTGGAGCCTTATCATCATTCGTACTAAACACCACCTCCTCAATTTCATCATCCCCAAATGATCTCTCCAACCAACTGGCATCCTCCTCTATTATAGTAGAGAACTCAAATCCCTCAAACTCTGGCCTCCACCAAAACTGTTCCCAATATAGATTCTGATAGAATCTCACCATCTGAGTCTCTTAAACAACTTAAACAAGAGGAAATATTACTCCAAATAATGTGAGAATTCAGTATTATTTTAAAGATTTTTATTTGTTCATGAAAATTCGGGTTGCACATATACTGAATCCTGAAGTGTCTTTCACATTTCACATAACTTGATTGGGTTATAGCTGTTATTAATTAGTGACAATATTATGATGGATGGATAATTGTATCTAAGAGCTTTTGGGTAAGTTTCTCGTTTCTTGTTTGTCTTGTGTTCAAAGTCATTTGACCTTTACTTATAATCATAGTTATGAGACCTAGCCCGGTTCTTGACTCCAGCCAAAGCTCCTGGTCAGTTGGTCATTGAATTAACCAGCGGGTAATTGTCGTTAAAAAAGTTGAATAAAATAATTTTTAAAAAAAAAAAAAATTCATGCTACACTAACATTGTAAAGTAACTACATCAATACTAAAAACTATACCATTGTGAATTAATTGGGCAGATATTTTGAGATCCAGAAGCTTCGCAACATGGCCTATACAATTTTTTTTTTTTTGAAAAATTGAATATAAGATTTATACAAGTTTTTCATATTTTCTTAATATTTATATAGTTCTATCTATATTATTACTAGGTTTTTCATTTCTATTTTTCATGAAATTTCGTTTTGTTTTCTTTTTTCAAAGACAAATAAATATTAAAAATAATATTAAAAGTTTATTATCTCAGCTAAGGCATTTATGTACAACAGACTAATAGTAGATAGTACAAACAAAAGGTCTCTGCTCAAAACTAGGAACCCATTTTTTAAATTTCCAAAAAACCTGTTGGTTTTTTTTTTTTCCGAAACGGTTGGATGCTTCCAAACCAGCCAGTTCAAGCAGGTCTAATGTCCAGTCCAATTTCACTGACTGGACCTGACAGGGTTCAGTTCACCGGCTTTCCGGTTGGACTGGCCACTCCAATCTGGGTTTAATGACTATGCTTATCATACATATACACATCATTCAGAACTTTTAAATTTAGTCTCGTGTCCAAAGAATGTTGATAGTTGTTCACGATGAGGTGAAATCTTGATTTTTTAATATCAAACTTGCTAGTGATAAAATATTGTCCATTAATTCTGGTAAAAACTTGATCAATTTTACAGCCTTTGATCACCGTCTTCTTGTTTGCAGGTTGGATGTACTTTTCACAATGTGAGATAGATTTTGATGAAATGCTCTGAAAGTGGGATTGGATTGAGTTGGACAGCATAAGGCATGGCGGAGAGAGCTGGTCTAGGAAGCCCAGATAATATCGCATCGTGTGAACAGGATGCCCCATCCCATATAGTAAGTACTGGTGAGAGAGAAAGAAATCTCTTGCCTTTTGCCACCTTTATACTCTCTTTCCCATCCAAGGTAGTATTCTGTATTTCCTGAACATTGTGATTTTTTAATTGGTTGTTGGCACTTTTGTCTGTGCTCTCTTATATATGAATTTATACACCAAAAATACATTGCTTTCTTTTTTGTGGGGATTTACAAGGAGTGGGGATATCAATCTGTTGCTTAATAGAATAGCTTAAAGCCCTTACAAAAAGAAACTTATCCTAAAATCTCTGAGAGGCACAAGATAATACCTCAAAAACTAACTGTCTTTAGGGCGGTTCCTTTCTTAATATTTTTTTAGACACTTTCGGCATAGGGACCTGTAATAATTTTCTTTCTTTCTGTCTTTCCTTTTCTATTTTGTTTGATGGTTGAGACTTCAATTCCATCTAGATCATCAGAATAGCAATTAGATAATTTTGACATCAAAATCTGCTTGGACTTTCAATCAACAGCAAGAGCCAAATAGCCTGTGATCTGTCCTGCACATGGGCAAACCCAGCCACCAGAAAGAGGGGAAAGGTTTCCAGGAGCACTCTGATGCTTAATTCAGTCAAGCCTCTTACAGGTTACTCTTACTGTAAGTGGAACAGAGTGAGTTTTGGCCGATTTTTAACTTTTTATGCCTCTGAATCAAGTGTTGGCTTCGTATTTGTTGGGGAATAAATTAGTCGTGTCATTGAGTGTAGCATCCCTAGAGTTCCGTACAAGAGTGGTTAAACCCATGCTGGTGTAGGTCGAACCAGTGGAGATGTTGGTTCAGATGTGGACATGACCTTGTCTTGACCAGAGGTCTAACAAAGGGGCCACAGATGTTCATTGGTTCTGCGCGTCAAATCTGCCTGCCACTAGTGATCGTCCTTGGTGGTGTGGATAGTATTCCTTGCTTAGTCAGCTCATTTGGGTCCACTCCATCCACCCACTCTAAAGACTACGAGCTTTCCCATGTTAGGTAATAGTGCAATAGTTACAATTTTCAATGCTGTGCAAAAAAGATCATGAATGAAAGATTACGCTAAAATTATAATGGAATAAGATGTAACTTGCATAGGCCCATGGAACAATGGGGTGATGACTCAATCCCACTAATGATGCAAGAAGCAATGCCTTGATACAAGAAACAATGCTTTTTCAGAACTTGATAAAAAGAAGGTTTATGTTACCAGTATTCGTACAAGTCATTCATGCCAGGTTCTGACTGGAGCTTTCACCATTTAAATTATAGTTTAACGGCATTCATCAGGAACTTTACATGTTTCTTGACTTTTTTCACTAGTCTCGTGTATAATTTTCAAAATTCAATCTCTTTGCCCTTTTATCATGTTCATTTTATTTGAAGGAAAATGTGTTAAAAATTGCATCTCCGCTGCTGGTGAAATGTCATATGACATGCGTCATAGTAATCTATATTCTGGCTTGATGCAGAGAAAGAGAATGGCTAGGGATTCTTGGCCCTACTTTGATCCCGAGTACGAGACACTGAGCATCAGAATAAACCCTCCACAGTTTAGTTCCTACACTTCTATCCTACCTTTGATATCTATTTTAAATGCTGAGTATTTTCCTCCTTAATTTATTGGCCATCTTATATGCAACGAAACCCAGTTGAAACTAAAACTGATTGTAATATATATACTACCTTATTGTACAAGCTTGAAGCATTTATTATGTAGTTATGGAATACTTGACCATTTAATTTTGCAAGACTCAGCTTGAAGCATTTATTATGTTGTTATGGAATACTTGACCATTTAATTTTGCAAGACTCAGGTGTTACTGCTATTCGACTGTAATAACTACTCGTCTTTCAGGGTTTCTGTGGACAATTCTAGTTGCAAAAACTGTACTCTTGTCAAGGTAATTTGTCAGCCTCTATAAGAAATTATATCCAATATGACCAGACACCCTAATTCTGCTGTATATTTTCAATGTGGGTGTTTCATTTCATGTATGTGTGTATATAGGACCTCCACTATGACACAAATCTCCTTCTAATTTCTTATTAGAATAACGAGATGGAGGTTTTTATGTAACACTTAGGTTGACAGCATGAACAAACCAGGGATACTGCTGGAAGTGGTTCAAATTCTTAGTGACCTTGATCTCATAATTACCAAAGCTTACATCTCCTCAGATGGCGGTTGGTTTATGGATGGTATGAGTATAATTTCTTATCACTAATTTCTTCATAATATACCTTAAGAAAGCAGCACCACTTTTGTTATACAACCAGTAAATTAGCTTAATTATAGGCTTAATTATAGTTTCCTAATTTGTATAGTTTCCTTGTATAGTTTCCTTTCTTTTGTATATATGTGTATCATTCTCTCAATGAAATACAAGTTTCTTTTCCATCTAAATTACATGGTATCAGAGCTCTGCTGAAATTTTCAATAAAAAAAAAATAAAAATTCCAGATCGGTGAACAGTGCAGCGGCTAGGGTTTCTTGATTTCTCCAACTTCCGGCCACTTTTGGATCTCACCGCCAGCACGTAAGGGAGCGCCATGCACCGACCGGTCTTCGCCCGGAGCCCCGTCGCCAGAAACCTAGCACACGCGCTGTTTGAAGAATCTGCTCCGACCACCACTTGCCCGGAATTTGGTTATTTTTTAGCAATCTGCTCGCCTCGACGTCCACAACACGTTTTTACTACCTGCTTGGGTTAGCACCTACTTATTTGGCTCGGTGTGTGATCTATTTTGGGACAGGTTTGGATTTGTCAACTATTCTGACTTTGTTGTGTATTTGTGCTCGTTATTTGGTTGATATTTGACAATATGGAGGAAAAGAAATTTGTGGCTATATCTGATGTGATTCCGGTGATGTCTAAAATCACGGACCATAAGTTGAATGGCTTGAATTATTTGGATTGGAGCAAAACCTTTCGCCTTTATCTACGGAGTATCGACAAAGATACTCACTTAACTGACGATCATCCTACAGTTGATTCAAAGCAGACGTGGCTTAGAGAGGATGTTCGCTTATTCCTGCAAATTCGGAACTCTATTGATAGTGAGGTACTTGACTTGATCAATCACTATGAATTTGTTAAGAGTTGATGGATTATTTGGATTTCTTGTATTCTGGTAAAGGGAACCTTTCTCGTATGTATGAGGTGTGCAAAGCAGTTTACCGTGCAGAAAAACAAGATCAGTCCCTTACAAATTATTTTATAGCATTTAAGATGTATGANAACTCTATTGATAGTGAGGTAATTTGTTTGATCAATCACTGTGAATTTGTTAAAGAGTTGATGGATTATTTGGATTTCTTGTATTCAGGTAAAGGGAACCTTTCTCGTATGTATGAGGTGTGCAAAGCAGTTTACCGTGCAGAAAAACAAGATCAGTCCCTTACAAATTATTTTATAGCATTTAAGATGTATGAGAAGCTTAATATGTTATTGCCCTTTAGCCCTGATGTGAAGGTTCAGCAATGCCAACGAGAGCAAATGGCTATCATGAGTTTCCTTGCTGGCCTTCCCTCTGATTTTGAGACCTCTAAGTCACAGGTTCTTTCTGGTTCTGAGATATCCTCCTTACATGAAGTATTTAATCGAGTACTCTACACAGAAGGTACTCCGCCTGTCCAACTCAATGGTGCTTTGGTAAGTCGAAATAATAATTATGAGCCTGGAAGATCAACCAATCAGAGTGGAAACAAAGGAGGAGGCTCACAAGGGCTTGAAACTCGGCCACATGATTCTGGAGGAATTGTGTGTCATTATTGTCATAAGCCAGGACATACGAAACGTGATT
>CAIGRS010018537.1:0-16779 GCA_903798395.1 Fraxinus floribunda
TTTCGTTGACGGGTCCACGTGGCACTAAACCGATGGTTTCTAAAATGCGGCTTCGATTCGATTTTTCGGTTTAACGATTTTTGCTTACAGCCCGAACTCAAATACTAGGCAAGTTAAGTGATCGCGTAAAGTCTAATAGTCTATTAGGTGAGATAAGTGATCGCGTAAGGTCTTCAATTTTTAAAATTTACATATTTGTCTTTATTTTTCTTCCGAAAGGTTCTTTTGGTTATTAATAACGTTAAAAAAAATAATTCAAAATTGAGAATAAAATTTTAGTTAGTAATATTAAACACATAAATAGTTTTAAAAAATTAATTTACCAAATAAAATTTGTGAATAAATAAATTAATAAAAATATAAAGATTAAATACTAGCCAAAATTTTTATCAGCACAAGATAATCGTTAAAAAAATAACTTATAAGTCGAAACTATTATTCGGAAATAATAAAAGATATTTTAACTTATATGCTAGTATCCTATAAAAAAAATGAAAAATATAAAAACAGCAATATTTTGTGAGTGACACAGACAGTTTCCCTTGTGTGACTGAAGGTGTTCCGATGATTACTATAGAATATTGATTTAATTAGTGATGTGATCATTTTTTTTATCAACCTCGAACAACAATGCTCGAGGTTGTTTCCAATCATCTAGGGAGTTTACCCAAGGTGTCATTCTCGAGCTTAATTGCCGCACGTGACGATTCCACATCATCTCGATTTTTTACGTTTATCCCTTTCTCTACCTCAAAAAACGTACTTTAATAGGACTCTACTTCCATTTTCAAACTTATCCAATTTCGATAAGGTTGAATCCCACTATAACATATCCTAATAGAACTTCAACACATTCTAAAACTCTAAAAAGGATAAGATACCCGATAATCTAACCTTACTAGAAGTATACCACCTACTCTATAAATATATTACCACAATTCATTATTCAAGTATGTTTTACATTCAATTTATAGTCTTACACATATATTTTTCACTTTTGCTAACTTAAGCATCGGAAGAGCAATGATGACACACATCGACGCCTTTATTTCAGGTACTGAAGATTTCATTCGCGATTATCCTCAATCGTTAAGCTCGAGAATCAATATGTGACGATTTTTTGTATCATCAATTAGAATCACCAATGGTCATATCGCCGACGATCACAAAATAGTTCTCGTTGGTGATTCCTGATAAGGTCACTACGTTTTCATTCGATAATTGCTAACAAAAAGGTGGATAACAAAAGTGCATTGATGACCATCAATAGTATTGATGTCGGTAATTTTGTCCTAATCATTAACATATAGTCCTTGTTTGATGGGGATTAAAATAAGATTTTTAGAAGATTTGATAAAAGGTGAAATATGTATTGAGAAGTTGTGAGTCATATAAAGCCCCTATTTTGTAGAAATTAAAATCAAATTTTTAGTAAATTTTGATAAAAGTTGATGATTGTGGTTGAAAAGGAGTGGACCTCATTAAATGTATGGTTAAAATTAATTATTCACTTTGCCTTGAGATTTTAATCCAAACCAAACGGAGGCAAACCATGTAGTTATAATTAATTATTAATTTTGACTTAAATTAAAATTTATATTTTAATTTCTACCAAACATGGGCATATTACTTCAATTAGAATCACTATCATATTATTTGGTTCTCATCGGTTACTTGAAACACTGCGGGTGAGTTCCCAAAGTGCCATTGTAGACATTGTTATCAGTAATAATTGACAAAGTTGTGTTAGCGATCACCAATGGTATTGCTATTCATAATTTTGTATGAATCATCAACAAATATTAATTTTCAATCGGAATTACTGATCGTCATACAGTCGACAATAACCAACTAAATTTTCATCATTATTCATTTGCACGATTAATTTTCTATTATTATGCTTGAAAATATGTCCTTGGCACCCCGAAATTACTTGTGTCGCCTCTTATCATGAACATAATAAAATCATTGGGCCCGTTTGATTTGTATTTCAATTTTGAGTTTTGAGTTTATTTTCGTTTCAAAGGTCTGTTTTAAGATTGCTAAAAACAAAAGTCCTAAAATTCGTAATACGTGACAATGCGTCTCGACCGAACATCAAACATTACAAGTATATGTGTGCTTCTACTTAATTATGGGTATTGGAATTTTTTATATTTTAAACTGCTAAATAAATAAGATAATACATTTTTTGAACTTTATACGTATTCTTAAACTTTTCAACAAAAATATATTACTCGAAATCATAAATACTACAATTACTTGGCAATAAATCTCTACAATTAGATTAGATATGAATATCGGCTTAAAAAATCTAAAAACTTTTGTAACTGTATTGAATTCCAATTCAATCTCCTCTTCTTCATCTAAGTCAATTGATGCAAAATATTCTCTCTTATTTCAATTCGATAATTTTTATTACCTTTTGTAGATGGTAAGATACCATTTTCAACCTCCTCCACTTCTTCTTCTTCATCACAACCATCAATAATCCAAAATGGTGTATTAATAACATCACTTGCTAATAAAACTAGAGGAATAAGGAGACTCGGGCTCGACATAAAAGGTTTGCAATTCTACGAGAAATTTATTTTTATTTTTCTAAACGTCAAAACCTTACAGATTATTTACTTTTTTGCATTTAAGAATGCATGTGCGGTCAACGAAATGGGTTAACCGCATTATCACATGTATATCCCATATGCAATGCGTTTCAAAAACGGATCGAGCATATGCGAGCATTTTAAGAACACTGCTAAAAACACATTTGATTTGTCATTTGAAAAATTATTTTTCAAAACAAAAAATTAGAAAATATGTTTGATTTGAAATTTTGTAAATTATTTCATAACGCTTTATTCTATTAAATTTGATTATTCAATAAAAATAGAACAATTTATGTTAATATATTATCTAATAATAGTTAGTGAATCTTATAATATTTTTCTCACTACAAAAGTAAAATAAAAACAGAGAATAAATTGAGTTCAAAATATAGGTGATAAAAATAAAAAATAATGAAATTGATTAAAAATATTTTCATTTGTTTTCATTTAAATATTTTTTTAGAATTTTTATGTGAATAACCATTTAATGTTTTGACTATTTTTATTTTTTATATTTTTCTAGAAATTCTTAGAATTTTACTTTTCTAGAGTTTTTATTTTATGTTTTTTAGAACTTTACTTTTTTAAAATTTTTTAGAATTTTTGATTTTATTTATTCAAAATTTTATCTTTTTTTATTTTTAAAAATTTTAAAATGTATTTTTTTATTTTATTTTTAAAAAAATTTAGAATCTTATTTTTTTTGGAATTTTATATTTTAAATTTTTTGTTATTTTTAAAAATTTATTTAAAAGCTTGTTTCCATATTTTCTCTGTCTTGAGAATTTTCATTAAAAACACTGAAACGTTAGAAATACGTTTTGAGTTTTATGTTATAAGTTTAACTCATTTTCAAAAATGTAGTTTTAGAAATCTAAAATATCAAACCAAATACATTTTCAGTATTTTATAAAATTGAAAACATATTGAAAACAGTAAAACAAATGCACCATAAGCTTCCCAAGTTTTTTAAGGTTCATTTGGTTTGTATTTCAGTTTTCAATTCATTTTCAATTTTCTGCTTTGAGCGTCTATTTTAGATTTCTAAAATATGTTTGGTTTGTCTTTTTGAAAAATTATTTCTCAAAACAAAAAAAAAATTAGGAAACACATTTGTTCAAAATTTAGAAAAATTGCTTTATGACATTTTATTCAATGAAATTTGATTGTTCAGTAAAAATATACTAATTTTATATTATTATGTATATTACATTTTAAAGTTGGTGAATCTTACAATATTTTTTCTTACTACAAAAATAAAATAAATAATAAATTGAGTTTAAAATATATGAAATAAAAATAAAAATTAATAATGTGGATTGAGAATATTTTTATACGTGTTAACTTAAATATATTTTTAGAATTTTTATGTAAATAATCAGTAAGAGCTTAAACTATTTATATCTATTATTTTTTGTAATTTTAATTTTAATTTTTTAATTTATTGTTTTTTCAAATTTTATTTATTAGAATTTTATATTTTTATTTTTTACAATTTTGTTTAAACAAAATTCAATTTAAATGCTTGTTTTCAATGTTTCGAATGTTTTCAGAATTTTCGGGTTTGAAATTTAGAAAAAATTGCTTTATGACATTTTATTCAATGAAATTTGATTGTTCAATAAAAATATACTAATTTTATATTAATATATTATTATGTATATTACTTTTTAAAATTGGTGAATCTTATAATATTTTTTCCTGCTACAAAAATAAAATAAAAATAAATAATAAATTGAGTTTAAAATATATGAAATAAAAATACAGATTAATAATGTGGATTGCGAATTTTTTTATCTGTGTTAACTTAAATATTTTTTTTAGAATTTTTATGTAAATAATCAATAAGTGCTTAAACTATTTATATTTATTATTTTTTAAGAAAATTTTGTAATTTTTAATCTTTTAAATTTTTTTCAGCTTTTCAATTTTTATTTATAGAATTTTATATTTTTATTTTTTACAATTTTGTTTAAAGTTTTTTTTATTTGAATGCTGAGTAAAATCTTTCATTAGTCACTGAACTTATAACTTCGTCACATTGTGGTAACTCATTTTCATTTTGACTCTCACAGGTCACTCAACTTATGAACCAACCCCTCCATCCATCACCCACTATCCCTGCCATTTCAAATCGTCTGACGTGGCTTCACGGTCGTTAACATAGCAGTCGATAGCGTCAACTTCGCCCACGTGGGACGCAATTTCAACTTGTAAAAACGGCATTTCTCCCCAAATCAACATTTGAGAAGGCGATTTCCTTCACCCGCCCCCAAATCAAAACCCTAGACCGATTTCCCTCGACTCCCTCCCACAAATCAATCCCCCAAGGCGACGAAGAGTACTCCCCAATTCGTGAAAAGCCTTCCAATCCGAAAACACCACCTGAAGCACAATTAAATTTTGAGAAATGTTTACCTGAGCGAAACTGAGGTGAAAAAGAGCAACAATGTGGTAATGCGACTTCAAGTGAACTGGAAATAGCTAGCTTCTCACTGCATTTTCAGTTGTTGAAACTTCTTTGTGAGCTTCCAATTTGCAAACATGGAGGGCGATCACGGAGGTAAAGCCCACCCTTCATTTGAAAGTGACTAATGAAAGTTTTTACTCATCCTTCACAATCTCCTATTCTTTTTCAGTAGGCTAATGCGAAGTTGTCCAAAGAGTTGTGAATTAATTGTCTTGGTGGTCCATGTATTCGGTTGTCAAAAGAAACCAGTTTGTGTGATTTTAACAGTTTGTGTGAATTTGCTTAAATATGAAGGAAATTCCAGTATGTATGATTTTACGTAACTGTTAATTATAGGTGGTAGTTACGTTATTATAGGCGATTCATGAAATGCAGGTAATTAATCTAATTGTTTTCATTTTGTTGATAGATAACGAAGAAGACCCTGATTTCGATTATTCTGAGGTTGATATGGCTTCTGAGGATGATGATTTTATGTATGACCGCAATGTGAAAGGTAGCCTCAAAATTGGTCTGGACATGAATGAAGTAGGAAATTACGTAGTAGTGATGAGGGTAGGGGAGGTGGACGACGATGACTTGGAGTATCCATCATCTAAGGACTTATTATTGGTTTGTTCATCAGACGAAGAAGTTGGTTATCGTTTTCCAAATTTTTTGGCTGAGACAGATATGAGGAATCCGCAGTTTGAGGTTTGACAACTATTTCGGTCAATGGAAGAGTTTCGGACTACAGTGAGAACCTGTGGTGCTCTCAATGGTTACAATGTGAGATTAAAGTGTAATGATAGAAAACGAGCTCAAGGAGTTTGCAAACTGGGGTGTAACTGGAGGATATGGGCCTCGAAGTTGAGTACGACGGAGACAGTGCAAGTGAAATCTTACACGTCCGAGCACACATGCACACGGAGCTAAAATAACGGACATTGAAACTACATTTTCTTGACAAATAGATACATTGAACAATTCAAGGCAGACCCGAATTGGAAAACACAGTCCATATTGGTGACTGTGAAGGACGATCTGAAGACAGAGATACAAATGTAGCCAACAAGATGAGGCCATATGCTAAAGAATTGTTGTTTGGAACCATGGAAGAACAGTTCGGACTTTTAAGGACATAAGAGTTGGATGCAAAAAATTCGTGAAGTGAGTGAAGATGCATATGGTTGGCTGATGAAGAAACACCCTCAAGAGTGGAGTCGTTCACACTTTTGATTGCACTTCAAGTACGATATTCTCCTTAATAACATATGCGAAGTCTTTAACAAAATGTTGTTGGGAGATAGAGAGAAATTGATTCTAAATATGTTGACATCAGTACAGTTGTCTTTCATGAAATGAATACATCAGAGACGAGAAAAAATGATACGATGCCAATGTCGTTTATGTCCAAGGATCACAAAAAAATTGCACAAGATCCCTGAGAAGTCAAGAGAATGCATGTTGCACTTATCTAGGGGGTCCAGGTGGCAGGTTGATTGCAGTTATGGGACATTTGTAGTTGATCTCCAAGAACGTACTTACGCATGTCGAAAATGGGAGCTTACCGGTATTTGTGCATGCAAGCCGTTGCAGATACAGGATTGCAAAAATTTACCAAAGGATTATGTTGACATTGCTACACGATCGAGACGTACTTGAGTTGTTATAATAATATCATGAACCCAATAAACGGCACAATGTTGTGGCCCGAGGTGGAAGCCTACAATCATCCAGCCTAATTGGAATACTCCTCAACGGGAAAAGAAATAGAAAAAGAGAAGGAAACATGCAGAAGAAATGGTAGTGTAAAGTCAAGGAAAATCATACATGAAGAAGACAGGGCAAGTGCGCATGACGTGCTCGATATGTGGATTGAAGGGGCACAATAAAAGATATCACTTAAGCGATGATGCCCCAGATCAAGTACGTATTTTACTGTCAAGTACATATTTATTTGGCTAGTCATGACATTTATAGTTTTATACATGTATTTTATCATTCTTCCTTATAAGACTGGTACAATGCTGAATTAGAACCAGTTGGTTCAAATAGTATCGCAATTGTTAACGAACATGTGAGTAAATTTAGAATTCATTTTCTAGTTATTTGACTACATTTGTTATTTATTATGACATTGAAAATGGTTTGTATCGAATTACAGGGTAAAATGGTGTCATCAAGAGGTCATGACTTGTCATCAACCCAAAATATGAATGAGGAAGGGCCCGTGCGATTCATTCCAACCCCCAGCATATCTAGACATACAACTCATGATTGAAAGGAATATTGTGGCTGTATTTTGTTGGATTTTGTGTTTTTGTAGCCATTATGCCAAATCTTTTGTAATTCAATAGGGCATTAAGTGCCAATTTTTGTATATGCATTCAGGCTGTTTTTTGTAATGCATCAAGGTTGTTTTTGTTATGATTAAGGCTATTTTTGTAATGCATTAATGAAATTATTAAACAGCCTTGCTGGTAGCATGGTTTGTTGACAATTGTAAATTTGGTGGAAAGAAATGTGATGGTAATGTGCAATATATATATTTCTTAGCATCAGTATTTTAGGGATGCCTAGTTCAAATTCATGCATTTTACAGTAGATTCGAAACGCTGATGCTTTCTTATTTAATGGGAAGTCATAGATTTGTAGCAGCAGGAAAGAAACAGAAAATGTAAACATTGATATTCCATTAGTCAAAAGGTGTACACCCAATTCACAATGACAATTCACATTTACATTGTATCCTTCTTTCTCCTACTCAATGACAATTCAAAAGGCCTCTTTCTCTGCCAAATCCTCCAAATGTACTTGGAAAAGGTGAACAAGAGAACCTCCAGTTCAACTACATCTGCTGAATTCTTGGGCTTTATCTCCAGAAATTTTTTGTAGCTTTTTTTTTTTTTATTCCTCATATCTACATTACCACAAAACTTCCTCATTTCCTTATCCAAAATGCATTTCCAAGCAATCAAAACCAAAGCCAACCATATACAGTTCTGCACTGCATTTCTCTTCCAGAAATCAAAACAGATTAATAGTTACATTGCAAACTAAAACCAATCAACAATTCCTCTCAAAGAAGAACATAAGAATTCTAACTGTGTAGGGTTCGACTGACATTGTGATGCATATATATTGCTACCCAATTCTACCTAACTGTGTAAAATTAGCCAGCCAATGAGTGTAAATAATTGGATTTCAGCCACTATCCTCTACCACTAACCATATGCGTGTTAACAATTTAATTCAGCTGGCTAATCTCTACCAAATCAGCCATTAATCTCCCTTTAATTGTGTGTATAAATGATAGAATGGCACCACAAATTCTCAATTTTTTCAGCCGACTGCTGCTCTATTTTCTCCCAATTTGTTTTCTGCTCGGCTGCTCTTTTTTCTCAATGGCAAAACCAAATGAAGTGGCTGAATTGAATCGCATTCCAGGTGGGACGATTTAGTGCTCAGGTTCGTAACTGCATTGCCTTGGGGAATCGATTTGGGGGAGGGAGTTGAGGCAATCGGTCTAGGGCGTGTTTCAATTTGGGGGAGGGTGTTGAAGGAAGGATGATTTAGGGAAGAAATGGCGATTTTACATGCATGAAATAGCGTCCAGCGTGGGCGAAGTTGACGTCGTCGACTGCCATGTCGGCCACCGTGAAGCCACGTCGGACGATTTGAAACGGTGGGGGTGGTGGGTGATGGATGGAGGGGTTGGTTCTTAAATTCAGTGACCAATGAGAGTCAAAATGAAGATAAGTTACCACAACGTGATGAAGTTATTAGTTCAGTGACTAATGAAAGTTTTTACTCCTTCAAACCCTATCTAGAAATTGCTAAAAGGTCCCTGCAGGTTTTGGAGAAAAGCAACACGATCCCAACCATTGCCAGCTAAGTTGTGCGCACAAGTCAGCTTGGGACGCGCGCCTGAGGGAAATGGCCACCCTCAGTAAGCAACGAAAGGAGTCAAGGCACATGCCAGCTCTGCAAGCTTAGGCGCACGCCTGGCTGAAGTTTTCGTTTTCTCCATTTTAGTCCTAAAGTAAATTGCAGTTCATGTCCATACACTTTCATTTTGTGCAATAGTTAGTCAAGTGTAAAAATATATCTTGACTAACTATTAATTTAGTCCTAAATTAATGTGCTCGAGGTTGGGGCGCTAGCACAAATTAATGTAAATAATGGATTCAGACACAAATTAATGAATTTATAAATCTTTTTTTTTTCTTTTGCAAGAGAAATCTCATTTTAATTAAAATTGTTAGATAACTGGGGGTGCATTTGACTGCAAGCATGCAATTTGTATGGAAAGAAAATAAATTTTAGACAATTCAATTGTCTATAACTTATTTGTGTGGAAATTATTAATTAAATGTGTTTGAATGATTTAGTTTCAACATAGAAAATTTATATTTGTCCATTTTTTATTAATAAGTAAAAGAGAGAGGGGATGGATGAAAGAGAGAAATAGTGAATTATTTGAAAAATAAAAATCATCCCTTCCTAAAGAAAAATATTTTCCTCATTGTTGAGAAAAAATTGATCGCATGATCAAAAGTTGAAAAATATTTTTCATAGAAAAAATTGTCAATCAAACACTCCAAAAATAGGAACTTGAGTGGAAAAATAATATTTTATGTGAAAAATAGAGTCAATCAAATACACTCCCAATGTACAAGGAATTAAAAAGTCACTTATGCTTGAAAGTATTGTTTTCTTCAAATTAATGGCATTTTTGCTTTTGCTCAATAATACGAGAGAAAGGATCTCCATGAGAATTTCTTAATGAAGTGGTTCACTTTATACACACTCGAACATATTATCCACCACTCATTTCTATCTATTCATAATTAAAACAATTTGTAAACACTTCCAATACAAGAACTAAGATCGCAAAAGGGACAGAGAATTAAAAAATTACAAGTTCGAGCCATTTCATTATACTAGACGATCACATTCAAAAGGCGCCTAATGTATGTAAATGTAAAATTGAAAAAATACATGCCTTTGGTGATAATGTGTTTGATAACGTTAATAATTTCAATGCATGCTTAATACATAATACTAAATAGGACTAAACAGTAACCAAAGATGCGACGGTCTTAAAGTTACACTTTCGTTGATGACTCTATTCAAAAACTACATATAACCTGTTTATACATATATATTTTTTAAGAGAGGTGTCCCAATATTCCATGATTTCTTCTTCATATCTGTGCAAGAAAGATGCCAAGATGCCAGGCTTTATTCGAGACCTGAAAAATCATTGAAAGAGCTTTATTATTGTATTGGTACACATTATCGGGCATGACTAGACAACAAATAAATAATATTATCCTAACTAATTCCTCATTAGTATTTCTTAAAAAAAATCCAATGGTGTAGTAAAATGACTAAGATGGAAACCTTGTTTTTTCTTTTCGATCTCATATTCGTCGAAGAGATGCCAGCCTCTTTTCAAGGTCCTCAACATCAGCGGATGCAGAACTGAAAAGGCATCATAAGAAAATTACTCATTTATAAATCAGTAACCTTTAAGCCCTATCTTTTCTCCAAGGCATGCAAAAAATATTGAAAATACCTAGGGACATTATTTTCAACTTTCTTTGATGCAATCCGGCCTTTTGGGGCTGAAGATAACTGTCAAGAGAAAGACGGTAGGATGATCAGATTCTTTGTTCTTTTATCCTTCATAATACAAAAACTCATCAGCAAAATATTTATGGCTTAATCAAACTCGTGCAACCAACCTGAGATGCAATGTCAACACCAATCTCGTCGAGCACCTATAACCAAAAACAATTAACAAAGTTTTAGGAACAAAATTGAATTTAACATTTCTTAGGGGGGAGAGAGAGAGGGCCGGGGGGGGGGAAGGAAGAAAGAAAGGATATCATTATTGCACCTGGTTAGTAAGTTCCTCCGTTTCTTCTTCAGCCTCGTCTTTGTCCAATGTCTCGTCAATAGCTTCCGACATCATTTCAATCTAAAGAGAAAATCAGATTAGAATACTTCCTACAAACAAATGTATTTTTATACAAACGAAAGAAGTTCCATCAGATTTTATGCATAACTCAGAAAGAGAATACGGCTAGTAAAAAAAGTAACATCATGTAATAATACACGAAGCTTTCAAAAATGACTTGCCCACATTGAAAAGATTTGACTTTTTAGGCAATGAATTTTACCGTCATGTCCATCTGGGCTGACTGCTTCTGGAATTCTTTGATCACTTTAACTTGTTTTGCAGGTGCCATTTCCTGAAAAAATGTGGAAAAAAAAAAAAAATAAAAAAAATTTACTGATAAACCAATGGAAATCTAGTATTCACTTTCCTGTCACAAGTAGAAATAATTCCAATAGCACCCCTACTCAGCTAGCAGAGCTTCTTCATATAGCCAAAAATATTAAGCATTAAACCATATACAGTATAAATGCTACAGCAGAACTATATAAATCTGTCAGCCATCGACTGACCAAATGAGAAAGATAACAAAATTATTCATTAATAACTGTAATGACTTTTGGACCTTGTATAGGTAAGCAATGAACGTTAATTAAACAACTGAATTGAAAAGATATGTAAAATGTAACCTTCAAATGTATACCTTGTTCATGGCAGACATTGCTTTGGTTGCACCTTTCATTCCAGTAGAAATTGAAGTGTTGGCATATAAGGCCTATAAAAGCAAACTGCATTTAAAAGGTGGAAAAGAAGCACCAGATATATTTGTTCAAAAGCCACGTGTCAATATAGTGACCTGTGTATGAGTTGTCATGCCTCTGATCTGGGCACGACTTCCTTGCAAATTTGTTATTTGCTGCCGCAGACGAACTAGTTGACGAGCTAAAATTTTGGTGGCAGCCTAGTTGACATAAAAATTGGTTGTTGGTTACTAAAAATTAAATGTTCCAAGGCCAGCTTTTGAAAAAAGACATCCTATAGGACACATAGTAACATGAAACCAGAACAGTCGAGCCTTTTACAATACGGTGAACTTGACATTGTTTCTAGATTTTCATAATACAACTAGTCCCTTGTAACATGTACAGTGCAAAGTGCATTACATATATGCTAAATGAACAAAAAATAAATTCATCCAAGACTTACCTCATTTCCAGTTTTAGCTGTTTTCTTGATCTCTGCTACTAATTTCTTCTCCTAAAATATGAATACAGAAGTAACTTTCTCGTAAAATTATATAATCGCGTCTATTAACTTTTTAGATATTAGTACCATTTATATGAATAGATAATAAATCACAAACAGCATACCTCCATTTGTAAAGATGCAATCTCACGTTCAATGCCTACAGTGGTACAGAATCAACATGTGAATAAAAACTAAAGCAGGTTTGGGAAAAGAAAAGGGCTAATAGCTCTGATCAATCGATTCATTATTTGTTTAGTCATGGTTGAGAGAACAATCTTGTCGAGGAAAGCCTATCTTACTTGAGTTGAAAATTTACTGGAAGAGATTGATAAAAACCTCAAAATGCCACCGCCTACTGCATGAATGTGATTAAGTCCATCCGTCACCTATTAGTCTGTTTCTAGTTTGTTGATAGTATGATTGTTGGTCTTTATTTTCGAAAGACGAGATTGAGAATCTAGGAAAGGTTGTTAGTTTCATGTTTATTTAAACTCTGCTGAGTAGTCATTGAGGAGGAGAAGAAAATATTTATCCAAATTATTGTGGTTTGATTCTCACCCAAAGAGAATATTATCTCTCTAGCTATTACAATCCTCCTTTGACTGGGAGTGTGGGACCTATCAATAGTATCAAAGCGAGGTTTTAGTGGCAACCAACAAATAACCTATTGAGATTTTGGAAGCTGGGCTCGGAAGTCTCCACGATGGCATGCACCAAATAGAGCTGGGAATGGCAGACAAACTAAGCTAGAAATCACACTCAAACGAATGTCCAAAGCTTTGTTTTCTAACAAAGATGAGACCAGCCACAACAATAATGAGAGAGAAGGAAATTCGCGCCCCAACAAGGAAGATATTGAAGTCAATCAACCGATTGTTCATCCAAAACAGCTAAGCTGGAGTTTCCAAAATATTCAGGTGAAGACACGACGCAATGGTTTGCTCGAGTGGACTAGTTCTTCGAGTTTCACGACACGGCAGAGACACAGAAAGTCTTCTTAGTCTCATTTCACTTGGAGGGTGAAGCCAACTAACGGTGGTAGTGGTTGCATTGTACGTTCAAGGAGGAAAGAAGGGAGGTGGCGTGGGCCATCTTTGAGGAAGAACTATGGGTTCTATTTGCACCCACTAATGGAGAAGATTTTGATTAAGCTCTCTTACATATTCATCAAGTTGGTTCTCTGCGAGAATATTAGCATGAATTTGAGCAGCTAGGCAACCGTATACAAGAGGTGGACTCAAAAGGCATTGGTAGGAACTTTCATGGTTGGACTCAAATCGGAGATAGTTGAAGGCATTCGAATGTTCAAACCACGGACGTTGAAGGAAGCTATTAACCTTGCTCGGAAGCGAGATGAGCAGCTGCTCTACCAACAAAGTTTCACACGGCCACCTCCAGCCAACGGGCCACAGATGACCCTTCCTACTCCTACACAACCCACACTAGCATCCCCTGTAAAAAGACGCACGTGGGATGAAATACAGAAACAGAGAGCAGCACATGGTCTTTGTTTCAATTGCAATGATAGGGTTACCGCTGGTCATAAGTGCAAGATCACAACTTTTATTGCTTGAGAGGTGTACAAATATGGGTAAAATTATTTGTGAAGAGATCATAAGGACAAAAGACAAGGCAAGTGAAAATGAGCAACATCCAGGAAGACCTCCAAAAGCAACATCCAGGTCCTTGGGGACAAATGTCCACTTGAGGGAGAGGTATTCATACTTGCCCAAGATGAATAGGATCATGGGGTTAAGAAGAATCATGTTATCTGTGATGAGATCATAGAGGACAACCCACGTGAAGAAAAAGCAAGTGAAAGTGAGTAACATCCAGGAAGACCTCCAAAAGCAACATCCAGTGTCCACCTGAGGGGGAGGTATTCACAGGTACCCAAGATGCATAGGATTCATGAGGTGAAGGAGAATCGTGTGCATGCATTGGATTGAGGAAGACGAGGTCAAAGCTTGTCGCAGAGACTTAGTCAAGTTTGCTATCCAAGGAGGAGATTGTTTAGTATTTGTTACCTATCATTTTGCCGTTACGTTTTAGTCTGTTTCTAGTTTGTAGTTTGTTGATAGTATGATTTCTGGTCTTTATTTTTGGAAGATGAGATCGAGAATCCAGAAAAGGATGTTAGTTTCATGTCTAAATTCTGCTGACTAGTCATTGAGGAGGAGGAGAAAATATTTATCCAAATTATTGTGGTTTCATTCTTACCCAAAAAGAATATTATCTATTTAGCTATTGAAATCCTCCTTTGACTGAGACCTATCATATCCAAAAACTTGAACTAAAGTTCTGGTAAGGGAAAAGAGATACTAAGTCGACCATATCAATGAAATCCCTAAAATCCTTTTTTCAAATGTTCTTATGTTTACCTTAAAAACCGTTTAAAACCCTTATTATTGTAACAAAGTGCTATCTGAATAAAATTATACGTGCACAAACACAAGGATCTGGAAAGTCATTGTATAAATGTAGAAAAGCAAGAATTACCTCTTGTGGCGACAGCCATTTCCCGTTTGCTGGTCCTCAGTGCATCTGTTAAATCAGATTTCATTAATCCAATTATTCTGATCAATCTAACACATTTACCCCGAACCGGAGGCCTACTCCCACTCCACCGCAGCGCACACACAGAGACAGAAAAAGAAGTTCTTTATGGAGAAAAAACTTGGTAAAGGTAAGAATAAAAGTTTATTTACTCTCCTCAAATCCGCAAAAGGTATGGTGACATTACAAGGAAAACGAAATTGAGAGTTCCCCAAATACGAATCAAGTACAGCAAACCATAATACCTACGATTTTCATAAAACACTCTTCTTTCTCTTCAACTAAAATCAAGTGAAACTGATAATACAAACATACATGAGGAAAAAAAGGAGAGAATAGGGCATACCCTTGGGTGAAGTTTTCTTCTTGAAAATGTTGAGATTCATATTTCTGGAAAACAGGGAACTGGTGAATTCTCGTTAGATTTCGTGAGTGGGTTTATGTATAGGAATGAAGAAATCTTCGTAATTTTGGGAGAGATTTTTGGGCTTCACTCTGCAACGGGAAAAAGTGAGTGGGTGGGTCCGGCTATTATTGCCCTCGAGAATCGTGTTTAAAATCCCACGTATCAAAGGGCTTGCGCACGTTAGCCGTTGTAAACATTTATTCACTAAAATGCCTACGATGTTTGTCTTTAATTACGTTGCCACACTATTAAGAATTTTGGAATGAGCTAATTTTGTATTACAAGTGGTAACTAAACTAGAGGAGTGACAATAGATCGAATTGAGCCAGTTTGATCGTTAGACAATCGCGTCTGTAATTAAGTTTGATTCAACTCTTTAAATCATAGATCTTTTGGGTCGAATAGAACTTTTTTGTTTTTTTTTTTATATAACCGTGGATGTTTGGGCCAGCTTGCGCGTTACCTCGACTAATTTCACGGAGCCCTGAAGTTTACAGTCGGGTACTCACCTCAATGACCCTGAGAGAACTCAAATTGGTGACCATTGAGAGCAAACGGGTCGAATAGAACTATAAACAAGCCGTTTCTTCTTTTTTTTTTTAAAAGAAATTAATGGAGAAGGTCCAAAAATGACCAATTCGTGAATAAATATTAAGCTTAACTAGAATAATGGCTCGTCTCAATACGAACTCGAGCCACACATGAGTTAAGTCAGACGAGTGATTTGACATATTTGTCATATCTACTAAAGTTCAAGCAAAAATTTAATTTACTTTTATGATCTTGTCAAACTTTAGAGCTTGTTTGGTAGAGATTTTTTGGAGGAAGAATTGATTTTGAATAGTGATATGATGGGAAATGTGTAGTTAAAAAAAAAGAAAAAATTATTGATGTGATGTAAAATATTATTTTATTGAAAAATGTGTGGTTGAAAAATGAGAATTGATTTATTGTAGAATTGGAGAATCCGTACCAAACAGGCCCTTAATGTTAAATAAAGTTACTAATTATACTACTAGATTTGATTAAAATTTTCGGGTGGACTCACATCAATTAAAGAAATTGATTCATTCTAGTCGACATCATGCTTTAGGTGTGCCGCGATCTTTTTACAACTTATTCATGAAAATAAACAATGTTATGTTAAATGGGTCAATTTAGGATATATCGAATTTATGTCATGATAACTTCTTCTAAAGATTACGTTTTATTTTAAAAATCATGGACATAGAGATGGCAAATGAGCCGAACCGCTCGTCGGCTCGCCTGCTCGCTCGTACTGTTCACGCCAACGAGCCGCTCGGACTCGTGAAAAAACGAGCCCTGGCTCGAGCCAAGCATGGTGGCTCGCGTGACGAGCCAGCGGGCTCGGCTCGTCACTGTAGACGAGTCGGCTTGTGGGCTCGTCCAACACGAGCCCACGAGCCAGCTCGTGGCTCGCGGGTAGCCACGAGCCGCGAGCTCGTGGCTCGTGTAATTTATTAAAAAAAAATAAAAAGTGGACGAGCCACAAGTCGAGCGGCTCGTGGCTCGTCCACAATAAAAAAAAATTAAAAATTCAGTGACCGATTTTGATTCAGTGACCGTTTTGGTCCTCCACGTTTTT
>CAIGRS010018629.1:0-15107 GCA_903798395.1 Fraxinus floribunda
TTTTGCACAAGAAAATGCAAAGGTATGGACGTTTTGCGCCAAAAAATCAAACATATAGACGTTTTCCACAAAATTCGTCATAAATAGGGACGTTTTGCGCCAATTATCCAAAAAAGTAATAATATAATCTGTAGGCTAGTAATAATTGAGCATTGTATTGACTGGGTCTGATTTGATGGCCTCAAGTAATTTCGAGGATATGACAACTTGCACAAGATCTTGACATTGCACATATAGATGATACTTTCTTGATCAAATTCTGTCAGCGGCCATGGTTTCTTGCAAGATAATCACTTTTTTCTATCTAATAATCCCTTTTGTTACTTCATTATCCTTCGATTCCAGCAGTTTCATAACCAATGATCGTAACATAACTTATGAAAAATCAGCTTATTCAGCAAACAATATCATCCAACTGACAACAAATCAACGTGATGCAAGTACACTAGCAAGCGTAGGCAGGGCAACATATGCCAAGCCGTTGCATCTTTGGGACAAGTCCTCAGGGAATCTCACAGATTTTACGACAACTTTCTCGTTTGTCATCAATTCGCTTAACAGAAGCAAATATGGGGATGGGTTCGCATTTTTCCTTGCACCTGCTGGTTCCCGGATTCCAGATAATGTAACAAAAGGTGGGAGCATGGGCCTTACGACTGATAATGAGCCACTGAACTCGACTGGTAATCCGTTTGTAGCTGTAGAGTTTGACATATACTCCAATCGTTGGGATCCACCTGGTGAGCACGTTGGGATTGATATTAACTCCATGGAATCTGTAGCTAACAGGACATGGTTGAGTGCTTCGAGCATTATGGAAGGTCTGAAACATGAGGCCTTGATAAACTATGATTCGGGTTCGAAAAATTTGAGTGTTGTCTTCACTGGTTATAGAAATGAAACTAATATAACACAGAGATTATCTTATATAGTTGATTTAAGGCAATATTTGCCTGAATGGGTGACTTTTGGCTTTTCAGCTGCAACTGGAAATGCTTCCGCACTGCATAGCATTTATTCCTGGAGTTTTAGCTCGACTCTGGAAGTAAATGAAACAAGTCCGGGGGTAGTCGCTCTAGGCCCAACTAACTCCAATTCTGGCAGAAACAGTAATGGAACAGATCCCGGGATAGTAAAACCAGGTTCCAACTCGAGCAAAAACAAGATAGGATTGGTGATTGGATTGGCAGTTGGAGGGTCCGTTTTGGTAGGGGGATTGGTAATGTTTGCGTGCTGGAAGAAGAGACTAAGAATGTTGGGTGAAGGTGGTTCTGATTTTGATATAGAGATCGGTGATGAGTTTGAAAGAGGCAGTGGACCGAAGAAGTTTTCATACGGTGAGTTGGCTAGAGTTACCGATAACTTCTCTCCACACGAGAAACTTGGAGAGGGAGGATTTGGTTGTGTTTACAAAGGATTCTTGAGAGAAATAAATTCGTACATTGCTGTAAAGAGAGTCTCCAGTGGTTCTCGACAGGGGATAAAGGAGTACATGTCCGAAGTAAAGATCATTAGCAGATTGAGGCATAGGAATTTGGTGCAACTCCTCGGATGGTCCCACGAGAAAAAAGAACTTCTTCTTGTTTATGAGTTTATGCCTAATGGCAGCTTGGATTTCCATCTTTTTAAAGGAAAAAACTCGCTGACATGGACGATAAGGTTCAGAATCGCCCAAGGTTTGGCCTCAGCATTGCTCTATCTACACGAGGAATGGGAACAGTGCGTAGTGCATAGGGACATAAAATCAAGCAATGTCATGTTGGATTCCAATTTCAATGCCAAACTCGGTGATTTTGGGTTAGCTCGACTGGTTGATCACGAGAAGGGATCTCACACAACAGTCTTAGCTGGGACAATGGGGTACATGGCACCCGAATGTGTAATCACGGGCAAGGCTAGTAAAGAAACTGATGTCTACAGCTTTGGTGTTGTGGCGTTGGAAATTGCTTGTGGAAGAAGACCGATTGATCCCAATGCCCAAGAGGATCAAGTGAACTTGGTCGAATGGGTTTGGAGACTTTATGGAACAGGAAAGCTACTTGAAGCAGCTGATCCAAAATTAGATTCCGATTTCAACGTGCAAGAATTGAAACACTTGATGATCGTAGGCCTTTGGTGTGCTCATCCCGATGGCAACCTTCGTCCTTCAATTGGGCAAGCATTGCTCGTACTCAAATTTGAAGCTCCATTGCCAATTCTCCCATTGAGAATGCCCGTGCCTATGTACTACATTCCAGTTGAAAATATGCTTTCGTCTGGCACTATCACTTCTCGAAGTCGCGACAATCAACCACTATCTTCGATATATAGTGATAATACAGAGTCTTCAAAGTTCACTGCATCGTCTGGAGCATCTTCGCCATCAACATCACTTTTGTACACCCTATGATTTTGTAGGAATTAGTATCTTATCGTTGTTTTAACATACAATTTCGTATTTCACTTTTATTATAAGTTAGTCAAGAATACAAGAAACATGTCGATATTAAAACCTCTCACATCATTTACTAATGAAACTTTCTCTATCATTGCCCTCTTTACCCACCCACCCCTCTCTATCTTCTGATCAAATTGATAGAAGTCCATGGTAGCACTAGATGCGGCATGGTGTGGGGATGACGGAGAAAGTGGTTCGCGACCGTGGTTCCTATATGTAGGAGTAATGTATTGTTGCCTTTATGAATTCTACACTTCATTTTTTTCCTCAACTTGAAGTAAAAATGTTGGTCTGAAAACCCCAGTTTGCCTGCTATCTTTTGAATTTTTTTTAGTGATCCCTGTATTTCTTTTTCTGGGGCTCTAGTTCTGGTTAAATCTATTTGAAACATTTGTACGATGTAAAGTATGTCCGTACGTATGCATGTATTTTGCACGTACACCTTTTATTGTCTAAATATTACTTGCAGACCTGTATTTGTTCTGGGCTATCCTCTGTAAGCTCCACTTTTTTTGTGTATTTTTTCTATTTGTAGTTTTGATGATGAATTTATATGTGCTTCTTGAGCAAGAGAAATCAAAGCAAAAAATCGAATAAGAAACCAAGGACATAGTTCAACTTTACACGAACAGTGATCAACAAAGCCAGTAAGAAACTAACATATAATGATGTTCAAGAAAATATACTGGAAGCTCAGTTTATCACGTTGACAAAATAAACATCAAATGTATGACTTTTGTAACCATAGTAACATGGAGAGGTTGAGAAAGATCAAACAGCAATATATGAGATCTAACCGGCGTTTTCAATTAAGCACATTGGGTTGTTTTGCTCATCATGTCTTCTGAGAAGTAGGCATTGCCAGGGACAATCCAGCACCGGTTGGTAGATCCTTCCATTGTTGAGTAACTGTCTTGATCTGTGTGTAAAACTGAACGCCCGCCTTGCCTGAAATCAACCGCCCGAAAACAAGATGAAAATATTACTGTAAGATATATAACATAACATTCCAGTGTGCAAGATCAGAAACTTGAGCTTTACAGATTATATAAAATGCTTTCTCATAAAAAAAGGAGTATAGAATATGTACTATGCATAGTGTGAAGTAAACTAGCATTTGTGGAAGAGTATTATTTACCGTAAAAATTGAGATCCCCAGCAAAAGACGCCTTGGAGCCAGTAAATGAGAAGAAGGGTAAAGGAACTGGAATAGGAACGTTGATGCCAACCTGAGGTCGGAGTAGAACCACTTCACGTCAGAAACAGAAACTTAAAACTGTAAAGATAGATATAGAGAAACGGTGGCAGAATTTTATTCATGGGAAGAAAACTATAAACGATCTGAAATTGATCCAAATTAATAAATTCTCGATAGAAGTTCCAGTATAATGGACATGGACATACTGATGCATATTTCTAATTTTAGGCTCAACCTAGACGATCCTTTTTAATTTTGCAATTAAGTTAAATATATGAAGAAACGGAGTAGAATACCTGGCCTGCCTCTATCTCAGTTTGGAATTTCCTTGCAGCTACACCGGATGTAGTAAAAAGAGCTGCACCATTCCCGTATCTGGAAATTTAGATACATGACATGAGATTCAAATAAAATAAAAAAAAGAACTTGATGATTAAAGAGATCTAAGAAATAGGGAATACTTATTTCTGTTGACTATGTTTATGGCTTCTTCTAAACTGTCAGCCTGAGATGAGCAACATGAAAAATAAAACTCTCAGTATTTGCCCATGTTCAGTTCAATTGCAATGCAAGCAGGGTAATTAACTACATATATACCTTCATGCAAATGAGAACAGGGCCAAAGATCTCTTCCTGATATGCCATAATGAGAGAGATTAAATGAGCAAAAGGCATAAGACTCAAGCTACCAGAGAGAGAGAGAGAGAGAGAGAGATACCTTATAACATTCCATGTCAGCAGTTACATCAGACAAGATGGTGGGGCCAATAAAGTTACCTTGTTCATATCCTGGAACCTATTATTAATAGGTGGATGAAAAATGTGAAGTTCATTATCTTGTCGATGATTTCAACAAAAGTAGTGATGAGGTAGTTATTTCTGCAAGAGCTTTACCATATTTTAATGAATTAATCATCACTATGACCTTCACAGCTTATAGTTTTTCTTTTATTCTCATGACATGCATGTAAGTTTAACAACGAATTCCGTTCTATTTCCAGCTTTTGTCCTGCTGACATCTATCTTTTGATAAGTAATGTGCCCAGATCAACATGGACAACTAACTTTAATATTAATCAGTATGACCACTGCAGTATAATCCAATGCCTTTTTCACAGTCCAGGGTAATTAAATTTAATTAATGCATCCACATCACCGTCCACATTAGTTCAGAAAAATTGCCATTGTCAATAATGACATGTAGAAAAATTGCAGGGCTTGAGAAACAAGTCTACGCTACCTAGCACCATGTTCATCAAATTTCATTGGAAAAGTAGGTTTCTTCAATTTCTGCGTTTCAACATAGCGGAAAAGGTGAGTGGAGATGGGCTTAATAACTGAAATACCTTGATAGCTCTTCCATCCAGCAAGAGTTTGGCCCCGCTGCCAACACCACTTTGAACCAATTTACATATTCGTTCCTTTGCCTACGAATGTAGGGGAAGAAACATGATAAAACGGCCCTCAAATAACAAAGATACATGTAAAATGAGGAAGTATCATGAGCTACTCAGTGGTTAAGAACAATGCCGATTAGGTTCCAGCAGATGTAATACTACTTTTGGACTCTGTTCATACCTGCTTACTGATGACTGGACCGAGGTCTGCATCAGGATCTGTTCCAATATTTACCTTAAGGGCTTTGGCACGCTCTACTAGCTTTTCTTCCCTACAAAGGTTCAAATAAGTTACAGAAATCTGCAATATCTTTGAAAAGGAAATAGTGAAGGTAGTAATCTTACGATAATATGTTTTCCTTTCCAGAATAGAGCGCAAAAAAATATGCATTATATGGTCTTCACTAATTAAAATTAAAGCACTGTATAACATGAGGCAGATAATCATAAACTATCATTTATTGGCAATACACTTCCATTCTGAGATTCAATAAAGTAAATTTATGGTATTGTTAAAGAGAAAGAGGATAGAAATGAAAGCAAAAAGCACTTGTGTGGGATACAACAAAAAAGGAGAATACCATGATTTTGAATCTCCAACGAAGACCACCGTGCTCAGTGCCATGCACCTTTGTCCTGCAGCACCAAAACCAGCTGCAACTAGAGCATTTAGTGTAGCATCCACATTTGCATCAGGCAATACGATTCCATGGTTCTTTGCTCCCATGTTGGACTGAAAGGATTTTATAGTAAGTAATCAAATTTTTAAGCTTCACATAGAGAACGCTAGATACAAAATATATCTGTTTGTAAGTTTGTAACGAAAACTGAATCTTGGTTATGTAGAATACAGCTATTGAGCTGACCTGGACACGTTTTCCACTAGCTGATGCTCTTCCATAAATATGCATGCCAGCCTAAAGACATAAAAAGCCATTAATCCAGTGCACAAAGATGAAAGAATATCAAATGCAAGAAAAAATGGTTATCCAGGAAAAAAAAAAAAAAAGGAAGAAAGGGCTTCGTTCTCGAGCTAATTTCTACCCTCACCAAGGAAAAAATGGAGAACAATAAGTTGGTACAAAAGTAAACACCCGCAAAAAAGCAATGATCTTAACCATGGGAATTGATAAATCAATAATTCTTGGATGCCCAGATGATAATGAAGGTTGTTTTGATGTTGATATAAAAAAATATAGAACAGGGCCTTGATGGAAGATTATGTTTTTGTGCCCGACCTTGCATGTCTAAACTATTATATGAATTCGCATGTCTTTGATCCTAGTAGGAACATCAAACTTTCGTAGAGAGAACGTAAAGGAGGACGACTAGTGGCAGGGTGTCTCCTCTTCCATCTTCTTCCCACCTTAGTGGCATCAACTGGTATGACCACGTTTGGAGAAATCATAAGTCTTAGACATGGAACCTCTTTGACAGAGACTCACTCTCTCCCCAGCCCACAACAAAGTCAATCACGGCAGTCAAGTTGAAATAGAAGGAATTAAGAGCATATAACATTACTTACAGTATTTGAGCCAACGAATGATACAGCTCTAATATCATCATCATCACATATAGCATTAACAGTGTCCTGAAAGAGAACAATAAAGTTGAAACATGAAAGATACAGAATAAAAGCTATATTTATGTCACAGATACAGAATGGATGAATGACCCTTAAAAACGTTGTTTCTTGGATTTGAAATGATTACTGGTGACATTAAAGAAAAAATAGTGGAAATAAATGATTGAATGAACAAAACATACATTGGTGCCATGTACAATATTCAGGACACCATTGGGCAAACCAGCCTCCATGGCCAACTCGGCAAGAATCAAAGAAGCCCCTGAAACAAAATAAGGAGTAAATTTAGGACTTGTTTGAGAGCTCCATTCTTTTGCCAAAATGCATTTTTGAATAGTGATTTGATGGAGAATATATGGTTAAAAAATAAGAAAAAAATTTGGATTTGCATGTAATATTATTTTATTGAAGAATGTGTTGAAAAGAAGAGAGAGAAAAATGTATTTTGAAATTAATGAGGATCAAACATGCTCTTAGTAAATTCTAAGCAAACCAAATACCAAAATGCTGTTGAAATTAACTGTAAATTTTCTTGTTTGATGTCGAAGAATTAAAATATCTTGTGTATATCTGATGATCTCATATCAACAGCCAAGTTAACAAGAATTAACAAATAATTACCAATAAAACAAGGTTAGACAAAGTAACATGACCCATCAATGTAAAAAGAGGTGAATGAAATACTGATCATGGCAACGATTTCAGATGGATAAACATATCGAGAAGACAGCGATTAAGGCTCAAGCGAATGTGGTCATAGAGTGAAAAAAACACTATAGTGTTTTAAATAAATGAATATAATTGTAAAGGTTGGAGGTTATCACAGAATTATTCATAAAATTGTCATTTGCAATGTCAAAATTGCAGGATAAAGAATGCATTCAACATCTTTTCATGGAATACTTCATGATCACTTGAAATAAGTTGCCAGTTTGCTATACATATAGATACAGATGTAACTAAACAAGCAGTGAGATGCCAACTAGATAATATTAGTCAAACTAAAAGGCAAAATATGAATGCCTGTCAATGTGTAAAGACTACAGCCTACATGGTGTGCTGGTCTAAGATTATATACTTGAAGGCGTATCTTACTTAGCCCCAAAAAGGAGAAGTAAATTGTTTAAATCTCCTCACATTTTACATGTGACAAACTCATATCAGCTAAGGATAACATAGTCTTAGCCAGCAATGATCCTAATTAATTATTTTGATCCAGATGCCAGATAATAAAACATTAGAAAGCAAACAACTGATTCAGTAATACACTAGATTACTTGAAGAAAATAAGTCACCTGGATCTTTTTCAGATGGCTTTAGGATGAAGGTATTTCCACATGTAACTGCAACAGGAAACATCTGCATGAAGTTGCACGTGAGATTAGAAAGAGAGAACTAGATTGATTTGCTAGAGCATCAAAAAGATTTTCCCTCACCAAACAAAGGGAAGAAAAATACGATATGGTAAGAATGAAAGGTAAGAAAAGAAAAGAACATTGATAGATCTGAATTAAATGGAAAGCACTTTAGAAGAATAAAAGAAAGCTGATTTACCCATAAGGGAATCATGGCAGGGAAGTTAAAGGGACAAATCCCAGCACAAACACCAAGAGGTTCTCTAACGCTATAGGTATCAATTCCACTTGACACATTGGAAACATACTCTCCCATCTGCAGTGTTGCCATCCCGCAAGCATGTTCCACCACCTCTTCAAGAAAATACACACAACAATTAAGAACTCATCTGCAACGATTATAGAATTACACGCACACAAGCAAGCATGCACATATTTTATAGAGGTACTAACCTAGCCCACGGAACACATCACCCTGTGCATCCTTAAGTGTCTTCCCTTGTTCAGTGGTAATGTTCAAGGCAAGCTTATCCTAGAATGATAATTATTATAATACTAATCAGTATTAATCATAAGCAGAATAAAATCCAATTAGATCAAAACATTTCAACGTGCTAACCATGTTTTTACGAATAAGATCTTGAAGCTTAAACATAATGCGTTGCCGTGCTGTTATTGGTGTGCTGCGCCAGGATGGAAAGGCCTGTTTTGCGGCTGATACTGCAGACTTGAACTCCTCTTTTGTAGTTAATGGTACTTGAGAAACTACCTCTTGTGTTGCCTTTGATATCAACCAATCAAAGAAAATAAACACAAAAGAAATACTACAAAGAAATTGAGTTGTCATGACATTTCGTTCACTTACCGGATTCAAGACATCAATTAATTCTGATGACTGTGAATCTATAAAGCTACCACCAATAAGATTTGGCGCTCTCTGAAATAAAAAGATCAATGCAATTATACCCCTAAAGAAAATGAATAAAAATTATACATTTCTGTAGTTTATTTTTATTCTTTTATTTTATATTCATGGGTAAAATGGCTTTATCTTTAACAATTTTCAGCACCCCTTTGTTTATTATATTCTTCTACAAAACACTAATTTGAGCTTAATTGGAATTTCCAAAGCAGACATAACATAAAATTCAAGAATTCACATTATGCACTTTCAACTTCTTTATTCTCAGTAAAAAAAAGAATAAAAAATAAAAAATTGGAAACCAACTATTATTGTATTAAAACAAATTAGAATAGAAAGAATACTCACAAGCGAATTTCCATGTCTCCAAGACGGTTCAGCAGCAGTTGAAAACTGAGAATTTGCAAGCGCAAATATCCGAGGACCGAACAGCCTCACTTTACTCACTAAAGAAACACCAAAACGCAAATATAAACACACGTAAACAATAATCAAATCAAGATTAGGGCTCCAAGCTTCAACTTTATCAACGAATTCGCTATAACGTATAAGATACCCATATTCATCAAATGATCGAATAAACAACAAAATTATAGACACGCTCAGGAATTAAAGTGAGTACATCGTTGAAGTGAAAGCTGCAGCACCATCGCGAATTTTTTACGAAACAGTAATCTCGTTGCAATCCTTTGGCTGAATAATATACTGCGTCGCTGTAGAGTGTGATTGGAGAGAGAGCAGCTGGCAATTACTTCTTATTTGTTTTGGAAAATAGTATATAATCTCTCTGTAATTATATGTAACAGAGGGGTCCAGAGGAATCATCTTTATCGAATAATTAGGTAATTTTGACATTTTTAAGATTTTTATCTTGCAAATTAAAATAAATGATGTTGAATCAATTTGGATGTCAAAATTCTATTATATAAAACAAGTAAAAATATCAAAATGAAATTTTACACATTTAATGAAATTTAATTAAATTAAATTTAGGAGAAAATATCATGATATTACAATTTAGTATCGAACTCAATCTTTTAAACTTGAAATAGATTTGTCTTTAATAGTCGATTTTCACACGCCTGATTCCCGAAACAATAAGTAACTTTATATGTAATTTTTGTAGAATAAAGAAGAAAAACAAGATAAAATCTTATTAATTCTACTGTCTAATCATATCAATATGTACTAAAAGTTTAGGGTCGAGTGCGATCCACCCAACGATGCTATAGCCGGAGATATTCCATCAGAATTTAGAACGTCGTGTTCTGCTGGCAATTCCCCTTCACTACCAGGAAAATCATTCGTCTTTGATGGTATAAACACCTCCCTAACTTTGAATATCGTTTGGATGCAATGGGAGCGACACCATTTCGCTATTCAAGAAATCTCTCAAATGCAATCCCAAGGATACATCGTCGTTACTTGAAATATAGCGACTGCAATGTATTCATGTTAAAACCCAAAGTCAGAATTGAAAAATAAATTATTATTCTGATCTCTAATGGACCTCTTAGTAGGATCCGAACCCGGATGAAGTTCTGACCATCGGTCAAAGAAAATGCACTTACCTGCCCTGACTCGATCACATTCTGAAATTTCCTTGCAGCTGCACAGGAGGATGTAAATATGGAAGCTCCATTGCCATGTCTAATCCAAGAAAATAGAACAATTTAAATCAGATCAAAACCAAAATACAAAAGATACAAAAATTCATGGATATCCAAGAAGAAGCCATACTGGTTTCTGTTTATAATGCTTATTGCCTCTTCTAAACTTCCAGCCTGAACACGAGAAGTCAATAACTAACATAAGTATGTCTACGTTTTATACTAATTACCAGCTTTTACTACGTCATTATTGGTCACGAAATCAATGAATTAGTGGCCAGTTAATCCAAGCATTAAGATTGGAAGTAAAAACAAATCACAAAATTAATTTGAGATTTAAAACTTTTTAATTAAAAACAAGGTTCAAAATTATGTTACAATTATCCATCCTAACTAAATACTTAATTACACATCATGGGAGAATAAAGATATAAGAAAGAATTAAAGTATATCATCGGGTATTAAGGAAAAACAAGGAAAAGATGAAGATCTTGCACCAAGAATCTGTCTCTTCTTGTAATATCCTAGAAACACTAGCTCCTTGATTGATTTTTTTATTTATTTTTTCCTTTTTTGGCTTGATTAATATATGTATAATGAATCACCAGGCCTTGACTTGAATGTATGTGTATAATGAAACTCTACAAGCCCCCTTAAGTATAATGGTCCGTTTATGTTATCTAAGCGGACAGATTTAGGTTAAATCCTTATGCAACTTGATTTCCACCAAAGGGTTTAAATTGACTTTTACCAAAGAGTTCATATTGATTTCTACCAAAGAGTTTAAGAAATAAAAGGAAACAAATAACTTTTTCAATTGGACTCTTTTTCTCGTGTGACTTTAGTCCTTCATCTTCAAATATATTAATTAAGTCTTCTTCATTCTAAAATCAAAATGGTTGACCTGGGACAAATTTTCAAGTTTGCAATTTAGTCCGCAACCTTTTCAAATGTCAAATTTAACTCCTAAAACTTATGAATTTTTATCGAATGCTCCATTAATATTTCCAATTAATCTCTTGTAATCCGATTAATCGTCAATTGCTTCAAATCAACTCCAATTAAGCTCCAAATAGCCTATTTTCATATAAATTGTATTCAAGTCGAGATTTTCCTACAATTAATATAATTTATACAAATTAAGTAGATGATCGCTTAATTTATATATAATTAAATGATAATAGAAGCTCAAATAAGCGCATGAAATGCACTTATCCATGATATTCAACATTATGTTCTTGTATCGTCTCAATGTGATATTCGCTGCAACGGATGTCTTTAAAACTAAGCAATTTTTTTCAAGAGTTGCTAGAATAAAGTGAATCGTCAATATATATTTTGTATTATTTGATAAATTAATACAAGTTCTTTTAAAACTTTCAACGATATTCGATGCATCCGATATCGTATTAGCATTATTATCTGCTAATGTTAAGTCCAAAAACATTTTTTGTCTTGAAAGATAGTATGCGTAATTGCACTATCAATCAAGCAGGTATATTGGCAATTCATCATGAATATGTAACAAACATATATATATTCAAAAATTGGAATTTAAATTTAAAAGAGTAAATATAATTTAATACTATGAAATTAACGATGCATAATAAAGTTTTCAAACTTTTGAGAAAAGTTAAAATATATTTCAAATTGAATTCTTAAAATAAAGGGAAATACTATAAAATAAACTAATTTATATCTTCCATTACACCACCCTAATTAAATGGTCAATGTTCCTATTTGGATCAGCAAAGAAATCGGAGATATCCAAATGAGTCACATCAGTTGGATCATCATAATAAGCAAAACTTGTCTTCATTTTTCCCTTTTCCTTAATTGATTTTTAGTAAAAATCCACAAGATGTTTTGCGTACGACAAATACATGCCAAATGCTTTTTGATTTCACATCTAAATCAACTTTTTTGTACTCCTTTTGGATGTACTACTTTCGTTTGTTTTGTGTTTTTTTGAAATTGTTGTGTTGTTGCGATAGTTTTGTTGATTATTTCGTCCATTGATTATTTCACGCGCACGTCCACGTCCATATCCTTATCTTGATATTGCATTTGCTTCAAGCACTGCATTACCATTTGCTTCAGGCAACGATACAAAAACAATTGGGCATAACCCATGTTTTTCATCAATAGTTCACAATTTCATTCAGCCACAAGTAAATAAGATATCAATTATGAGTACTTTTTGAAATCATACTCACGATACTGCAGGAGTACATTCGAGGCGTGAAATGGGGAAAAAGTTTCTCCAACATATCTACATTAGTGATTTTCTCTCCACACAAGATCAGTTTTGAACATATTCTAAATAATTCAGAATTGTACTCAGTAACAATTTTGAAGTCTTGCAAATGAAGGTGCATCCACTCGTAGTGGGCTTTGAGGAGAACTGTAGTTCTCTGATGATCAAATCTTTCTGTTAATTTATTTTTAAAGACCTTGTGGATCTTTCTAAGAGAGATATTCCATTTCAATCCATCGTGAAAATGATGATGAAGGAAGATGAGTGCTTTTGCACAATCTTGTATGATTCTTTGTTTTATTTTTGTATTATCTCTCCTAAACCTTTTGAGACAAGATGAATATCAACATCAAGTATCCATGATATGTAGTTTTTGCCAAATATGTCAAGTGCAACAAACTCAAGTTTTGTAATGTTTATCATTTGATTAACTACACAATAAAATAAAATGGAATACAATTAGTTTCTAAGAATATGATTAAATATCACATAATTTTAACATCAAATATTCAATATCAACATGATATAAGGTATATGTTTTTCTTCAGAGATAAACACTAATTTAAAATAATATGTTTTTCGAAACATGTGCTACTTCGGGATAACGTTGTATTTTATTATTGTTTATTCAAGAACAATATATCAATGTTCTTCTGAAATATTGAAAAATATAATACATGCTCTGCAGGAGCAAGTAATATTCTTCTAAAATATTTAAAATTACGATATAGTGCTACTTCAGGAGTAACAACGAAATGTTGTATTAGACTGATTTACGATTAATATTTTTCTGAAATATTAATTATAAAGTTGTAGTACTTCAGGAACAAAATATGATAAATTATTAATTTAAAGATTATAAAATAACATAAAAAAATGTAATCATGTTAAAGACACAAAAAAAAAACATTAATAATCATTATAAACGTATATTTTAAAACCATAAAAAATTAAAGTAAAAAGTACATAAATTAAAGTATGAATTAATATTGTGCACATACAAACGTTATTGAAAGCAAAGAAGAAGCAAAAGTTTGGCAAAAACAATAAGATGGGTACACGTGTTTGCATAACGAGTTAGCATACAAGAAACTGGGTATAAGTTGTGTATGCACAAATTGATTGAAATTTGCATGGACGATTGTGGCATAAAATTTGAACATGCTAATGCAATGTGGCACAAATTGGATTTGTAAATAAAGTGTTTGTGGCACGGATTGGGTCCGTAAATAAAGGCACAAATTGAACTGCAAATTCACGAATCAAGAGGCAGAATTGATGTACATAGTCAAGAAGCAGAAATAGTATAACGTGTATAAAAAAAATCACATGTCATTAAATTGATTTTGGTAAACGTAATAAATGATTATGCTTAAAAATTATTATCTTTTAACTAATTCACGATTTTGAGAGAATCGTGTTGATAACGTGTTTAGAATATAAATTAATAAACATATGTGTATTATAATGAGAATCAAAATTCTATATTTATAAAGAATTATTAGGGATCAAATAATAATAATTTCTAGGACTGCAGAGTACAATTATCATTCAATAATAAATTTATCATGTACAACAATTTTCTCAAAATTTATTTTCAATAACACATTCTTAATAAAATAATTTGGGGACAACACATAACTCCTACATACAG
Organism: Fraxinus floribunda; assembly: GCA_903798395.1. Lineage (NCBI taxonomy): Eukaryota > Viridiplantae > Streptophyta > Magnoliopsida > Lamiales > Oleaceae > Fraxinus > Fraxinus floribunda. The sequence continues at coordinate 14,416 of CAIGRS010018629.1, forward strand.
AAAGCACATTTCACAACTAATGAACTCCCTAGAATATTTCATTCATCGGGTGGTAAATAATAATAAAAATAATAATAATAATTTACATATTGACCCCCACACTATCCCCCAGAAAGATTTTCAAAAAATCAAAACTGGAGATTACACCCCACCCCATGGAACCGCCTTACTCCACCCCACCCCCGCCCCTACCCCCACCCCCACACCCTAATTTTTTTTTAAGTCACTGTATGTAATCAAGTCACTAAACTATGTTATCTATGACTAATTGTGATCAAAATTGTATTTAGTGTGACTAACTGTAACCAAATTTGTTTTCAGTATGACAGTCTGTGACCAGATCAATCTTAAATGTGACAATATATGATCTCGGTCACAATTAACACATAATTGGTCACAATCAGTCACAATAAAAACATACTTTCCCTGTCCCATTTATCGTCTCGTTTATTTATTTGTTATTTTTGCTTTTATTTTTTATGTCTTTAGTAGTAAATATTACTCCCTCCGTCCCAAAAAGATAGTCCTATGGTTATTTTCACACGGATTAAGAAATAGTAGTTAGCACAGCTAAGAGTATTAAATTTTACCATGTTTTTCCATCTATACCCTTTATCCCTTATCTAGATAGTTGGTATTTATTATACCAAGATGTATTAAATAAGGGTATATGTGGAAATGAAAAATTTAAT
>CAIGRS010018659.1:0-14156 GCA_903798395.1 Fraxinus floribunda
TGTAAATATTGGACTAGGCATGAACTGTGAATGATGAAAATACTGCACTATTAGATTAATCAAAGCTTGGAAATGCTAAACTTGACATTTTTATCGCACAATACTCATGTTGACATATTTGGTTGGTGATTTGGTTCATTATTTAGAAAATAGTTGAACATAGTAAATAACCCGAATAACCTCAATCGTGCTAAGCTATGGTCCATTTTTAGAATAGTTTGGAGGTGGTTGAGTTGTTGCAAGAGAACATTAAGATGAGTAGGGGTCCCGTGCATGAAATTTTCTTTTGTGGATTATCTTAAACCAATGAGACGATGACGAGGTAAAAGTCTTAATTTAGGGGTTAGTTTTAGAAACTGAATGTCTAAAAGAAAAGGAGCATTGCACTAATCTTTGAGTAGATAAAAACATTTTTTCGAGCCTGTATAACTCGAGTGATTAAGCCCGCAAGGGTTTAAAATCTAGTGCCCTATGGCCATCCGACTTAGGAGTCATGGCTCAAAGCTCGTTACACGGGTTATATAGAAAGCAAATGAAAAGATGTTAAAAAAAAAAAGAATAACATATATACATTTATGCGTATAAAATTGCATCGATTAAGCCCCAGACATTTTGTTGATAGAATATATCTCTAATACGAGGCGAGTAGCTTAGTTTAATCTCAAAGGTTGAAGTAAAAAAAAATTGGAGAATCTCTGCTTGTTGAAGTGTGAACTTGTGATAGTGTCTGATCCATCCAAACTAAGAGACGGTAAGGAGTAGATGTAAATGGGTTTAACTTTAGAGTTCATCCTGAGATAATTGAGTGAAAAGATTAAGTTTGGGGGTGTGTGCATCTCTTGAGCGAAGTGAGGAAATATTGAACTACTATGGGTAGGGTGTTGAGCTAATCATGTTCTTAATATGTCTACATGAGTTTTCACACACAAACATGTCAAGTTATACATGTAACATGTAGAGATTGGTTTGGTTTTGCACTGTTGATACTAAGTTCCAACCCTGAGACACGGCAGGTTGTCTAACCATATATTATGTGGAATTAAGTTACAGTTTTATTTGAGGACAAATAATAGTTCAAGTTTGGGGGAGCTGATAAATGCGTTTTACAGACTTAATCTAGACCACAAACATGGATAATTGTTAATAAATATGTGGAATATAGCTTAATTCGATATAATTTGTGTTTTGCAGAACANAAGAAAAAGGAAAATCAAAGTTTGAGGACTCAAGTGCAAATACTAAAAAGTTGTGTCGAACGCAAGATGAAGATTTGAGAGTGTTAGGCATCAATTTGATGAGGAAAGAAGCCAAATGGATGAAATACAGTTGAAGTACTATCACATATCAACTTCCAATCGAAAAAGTTATGCTTCGAATTTTCAATCTCAGTTTGAAACTCATTTTTGGCATAGAAAACGTTTGAATTTGAAAACCCATACTTCTGGAATATTTGTAGCTCATTAAGTTAGCTTTCTAACGTATTTTGGATTGTCTCAATCAAATATCGGGAGAGAAAAATACGACTAAAATATTGAAAACTGTCCGACGAAAAAGAAATTATAACTATGCGACCGCATAGAAGATTTCAGCGAATTTCTGGGCAAAATTTATTGTTCTATGCGACTGCATTTAGCATAACTCTGCAGTTGCATAGTATTTTTCGCAGTGCAAATTTTTGGTTTCCTTATTTGGTTCCAACTCTTACGGAAACCAATCTTTGGACATCTATATAAACTACAAAGCCATCCAAAACGGGGGAGGAGAGTTTTATGAAGGTTTTTTGAGAGAAAAAGAGGCAAGAACGAGGAGAACAACACCATGACACGAAGATTTAATTCAAGAATCAATTTGGTGATGACGTTCTTCACTTATTTTTTCTGATTTTCTTCTCTCCACCATGTTAGGCTAGAATAATTTGTGCTAGGAGAACGATGAACTTTGTAATATGATTTTTAATTCTTAGTTTNCGTTCTTCACTTATTTTTTCTGATTTTCTTCTCTCCACCATGTTAGGCTAGATTTATTTGTCCTATGAAATGATGAACTATGTAATTTGATTTTTAATTCTTAGTTTTACATTCTTGACAATCAAAAAAATGTTTAGGATATTTGAATGGTTTATATGATTTTAATTTCTCCATGATTATTGTGCACGTAATTATGTGAGTTTGGTGATTTATTTTATGCATTCGAGAGAGGGGAAATAAATTTGACATATATAAATAGTCATAAGGTCCGATAGGGGATATAAATATTCCGCTATGTCTTATGTGAATTTTTAAGTGTTCATGAAAAATTAAGCATTCTTGCATATTTGCATCCATCATAGAAATATAGTTGGGTCATAAATGAGAATATATTTAACTTTACTCTAGAGAGATTGTTAAATAATTTAGGAGCATTGATTTTTCAATATTTCCAAACGTGTGTCAAAGTGTAAAACTAGGTTTAAATAGAATATTACATAGGGATTCATGATCGTAGTACATTCATCACATATTAGAAAACAGTTCAATTTACATTCATTGCCAATTTGCATTTAGTTAGTTAGTTCATCCATACTTGCATTTTTATCATTAATTTAGTTATAATTTCGTTAAAACAACATTCTCATTTTTATTGTTTTAGTTAAGATCACGATAATTAGAATTAGAACTACTCAATCCATGGGGGGAATGATACTTGGACTCAAAATCCATTTTACTACCTGTTAACGAACCGCACACTTGCGGTGGTTTTAAAACGAATACATATTTTCGTGAACACATTCATTGTGCCAAAATTGTCAACAATAAATCAAAGTCTTTAACAAACCAAAACCATTTGTAGAACATATACTTCAACCAAGTAAGAAGATCAACATTGAAGAACAAAATGAAAGATCAAAGACATTACTACAAATTCATCAAAGCTTCAGCCCTAGCTCAAGCTAAAGGTTTAGAAATACGTAATGAAATGTAACAAAGAGAAAATGAAGGAGACTAGATTATTATGAAGAGGAATTGATGCCCTCAAACTCTTTGCCAAGGTCCCCTTTTATAGGGAAAGAACCATCCAACATGCTAGTGGACATTTGCAACTTGTGTTCTGTCCAGCTTGAAGACAGATGGAATGTGCAACTTGATACCAATTTTCAGATATGTTGCGCAGCAAATTTGGAATTTTGATCAAAAGATGAATTGTTTTCACTTGAGTTATATTTGTATTGGTAAAAATATCAGGTCCATTGGATCTCTACAACTCTAGATATGGCCAAAACAATGAGTTCTGCTCACAGGTAGAAAAGTTGTATATGGCAAGTAACAACCTGGACTTTGAAGGGTAATTCTGGCTCTCCTATGATGAGAATCTGCATTCTTGGAAAACATGAAAGTTGTAGATACATATCTTATCTTCCCAACACAACTTGAATCACTTTGGCTCGATATCTACAGCTCAAGTTATGTTTATTTTACCGAGACAGTTCATCATTTTGACTATTCAACATATTTTCTCCACTTGCTCTACATTGGAAATACATCTGAAATACACCAAATGAATAATCTTTTAAAAGTATAATAATCATGCCAACATGTATATAAATACATATTTCGATTAATTTCACTTTTATCCATGTATTTATACAAATTGAATTTATGGCAAGAGAATTGAAATTAGAGGCTAAAAAGAGTGAACTTATACAAAATGAATGTAAAATGCCTTCTAAATGATATACATTGAAGCACTTTTAGACACTAATCAAATGAGATAACTATGACTTGTTAGTTAATCATGGCCATAATACTTAGACTGATTTGAACCAGCATAGAAAGCATAGCCTGAAGTACTCTTCATGTCATAGATCCCAAACTCATCTGTTCCTCTGATGTATCTTAACACCTTTTTGGCAGCTTGGAAGTGAATTTTACTAGGTTCTTACCTAAATCTTGACAACATATTCACAGCAAATATCAGGTCTGGTCTGGTGGCAGTTAAGTAGAGGAAACAACCAATTAAACTTATGTAAACCTTATCATCAATCTTCTTTGCTCCATCCTCTTTCATCAATTTTAAGTTCTGAACTAAAGGAGTGTTAACAGATTTGTAATTTTCCATATTAAACTTCCTTAACACCTTTTTAGCATATTTTGGCAAACAAAAATTCCATCATTTGATTGATTAATCTCCATTCCAAGAAAGTACTTAATTTCACCCAAATCTGTCATCTCAAATACCTTCTTCATTTCATCCTTCACCATTTTAATTAAAGCTGCATTACTGCCTATGATTAGGAGGTCATCAACATATAGAGAAATAATTATCAAATCCTTCTCCACTTGTTTGATATATAGTGTTTGTTCATTTATACTTTTGTTGAAACCAAGGTTGCTCAAGTATTTATCTATTATGTTGTACCAATTTCTTGGCATCTGCTTTAAACCATATAAGGCTTTGCTCAATAGGTACACTTATCCTCTTTTCCATCTATAATAAAGACTTCAGGTTGCTCAATAAAAATTTCTTCATTCAAGTGCCCATTCAGGAAAGCAAACTTCACGTTTAACTGGTATATCCTCTATTCTGATTGAGTAGCAATGGCAAACAACAACCTTATTGTCTCAAACCTAGCCATTGGCGTAAGGTATTAGTAAAATCAACTCCATATTGCTGAGTATATCCTTTACAACTAGCCCAGCCTTGAACTTGTTGACAAAACCATCAGCATTCATTTTAGTCCTATACACCCATTTTACTCCAATGACATTCTTGCTTTTTGGTCTATCAACCAGCATCCAAGTTCCATTCTTTTCAATTACCTTAAGTTCCTCATTTATTGCATCTAACCAAGCTTGAGAATCAGCTACTTCAGTGAAAGTTGAAAGTTCCAGAACAACTGTATTGCATGTAGCATAGATATCTTCAAGTGATCTAGTTTTGATCACTTCATTCTCTGAATCTGATCCATCATCAGGTTCAGCCTCAACTTCAGCTTCTTCTTCATTAATATTAGCATCTTCATCCTATGAAGTTAGTCTTGGAACGTCAATTTTATTCACAGATGTTGACTCCGAATTCCATGAAGAGTTTTCATCAACCTTGACATATCCGCTGGAATCTATTTTCTTGGTTTGATGAGTATATATTCTATATCCTTTTGCATTTCCCACTTTTACCTTCGATTTGTAAGTATCATTTAAACTCCACAAAGTTATCATATGGTAAGTGCAGCCACTGTCAAGTAACCAAGTTTCAACCCTTCTAGAGGTTATGTAGTTTATGGTTGAAAACAGATGCTCTTTAGACTGAACTTCTGCAACTTTTGGCCTACTATAACTCCTTCTCCTCCTTTTGGTTCTTGCTGACTCTTTCAACATGTCCAAACTGCTTGTAAGATCTGTATTGCACTCCAGGTTTGAACTAGCACCATTTGGAAGAATGTCATTTCCTTTGCAATGAGGATATAGAGGATACTTAGTATCCTTGCCTGAGCCTTTAGCTTCTACTTCCTTGTTCTCATTTTGTGCTTTCTTCCCTCCAAGATTGGTTTGAGCTTTCTTTTTTCCTTTTTCAAACAGAGCTCCTTCAACCTGCTCTTCTTGTCTGAACTATCTTCATTGTTATGTGGCTTGAAGAGCATTTACAAGTTCAGCCAAGGAAATGCTAGCCAAGTTCCTAGAGTCTTCAAGAGAAGAGATCTTAGATTCAAACTTCTCGGCGGACTTATCAAAACCTTTTCGACTACTTTCTTATCTAGTAAATCATCTCTTAGTAGCCTTATTTGATTAACTACCTTCATCAGCTTATTAGCAAATTCTTTAACCGTTTCAGTCCTTCATTTTCAAGGTTTCAAACTCCCTTCTGAAGTTCAACACATGCATCTGTCTGGTCCTTTCATTGACTCAAAATTCTTCCTTCAACCTATCCCATGCTTCCTTTACTATTTCACATATTATAATCCTTGTGAAGATGGCATTTGAGATGGTTGATTGTATGCAAGAAAGAGCCTTAAACTTCTTGGCTATCTCCTCACTATGTTGCTTCAATTGAGCAATGGTTGGATTAGTCCTCAATGGTAGTAGTTCAACTCCAGTTTCTGTGATTTCCTCCAGATCATATGCTTTCAGGTAGGCTTTCATTTTTACAGCCCAAAAATCATAATTTTCTCCTGTAAAAAATGGTAATGGGGGCATAAAAACCACTAGAGTCGTGTATTTACCTCCTGTACACTGAGGGGCTACAGCTATGCGTAAAGGTAACTCTTATCCATTGGGAGCCACATCCGTGTGTAAGGATACCTATTATGTACTGAGGGGGCTACAGCCATGTATAAAGATGATTATGTTATTTCCAATTTGTGTACTAATGGGCTACGGTTAGAGATGGCAACGAGGCGAGTTCGGGGCGGGGCATCCCCACCCCACCCGATTCCACCTCACCACGCCACTCCCCCATCCCGCCCCGTGCCCCGTCCCACCTTAGACGGGGCGGGGCAGGTTCGGGGTGCGGGCTTGCCCCGTTTATTTTTTTTAATTTTTTCTTTTACAAAAATTTCCTCTTAATTAATTTTTTAAATTTTTAATTTTTTAATTATTGACGGGCCGATCCGGGGTGGGGTACCCCCTTCCCCTCCGCCAACCCGTCGGGGCGGGTTTTTTCGCCCCATTCGGAACGGGACAGCGTCGGGGCGGGATGGGACGGGACGAGTTTTTTTGCCATCACTAGCTACGGTCATGTACAGAAGTTTCGATCAGACAGTTTATGTGTATATGACTTTATAGCTTTCATATCATCAACAGATGATTACATGGGTATATTGTGATGTGATTATCTAGTAAATAGTGGATTATTAGCTTTCAGCTTATATTTTCCAACTTATAGGTCAGTTTGTTGATTTCAGATTATGGTTTTAGCTTACTGAATTTGACTAATGTACTTACTCATCTTGTTTATTATCATTTTTAGATATTAGCTTGAGTCTAGTTTATGATTTAGCACCAGTATTATGATTTTATTGATGTTATGATACATTTTTTCAAATATCTAAAAATAGTTCATTTCAAATTATAGAATTCATCTTATTCAATTTAGAAATACGATTTTAACTTACAAAAATGATAGCTTTACACAGATTTTTATTGATACCAGATTAGCTATACTCAACATATTTTACGATTGGTTATTCAGAGTAAAAGAGTAAGAACTTTATGATTTTAGCATGTTTCATTTCTAAAAGAAATGATTAGAATTTAGATTTTCTTAAAGTTGTAAGAAAATAAATTTGATTTTTCAGTAAATATGTATAAATGGAAAAAATATATGTATTTGCGAACTATCCACTCACTGAGTTACAATCTCATATATTTTGTCACATTTTTCCTTATCAGGTAGTGGCTGAGTTGAGCAGCATTGGAGACTGTCGATCCATCGAGTTGAGCCACACATTGTCATTAGTTGTATGATTTATTTAGTTTGTTTATTTAGTTTATATTTCTTTTGGGATACACGTATGTATTGTCAAAAAGTTAATTTGTGTATCCATATCATGGGCTCGCTGTATATTGAGAATTTTGAGTATATTTGAGGACTTTTTATTGTAAATGCTAGTAAAGGTTGACTAATCAGCATTGTATTTGTAATAGTTTGAGTTTAATGGGCTGGAGTGTCATGTTTTAAGTTATATGTACAAGTTCGAGGTAATTGATTATATTTAAGGTGATTATAGTCCATGTTATAAGGGGGACTTTGTCAAAATTCTCACAAAAATATGTTATAGTCAAAGAAGGTCTAGGTTGCTTTGGTGGTAGGTTCAGCACTTAGTAGGTATCTACCATCTGAACGTGGCACGAGTGGCACGTGTCGAGTCCATGAGGGTGATTCGGGATGGGTCGTGACAGTTGGCATCAGATTATGGTTTAATAAAATTGGAAAGTTTTCATAGTTTGTGCATTGGCATATCATGCATATTCAGTGTTTATGGTCACATGTTATGGTGGCAAAAATCACAGGCTTCCAAGGTTTTGCTACTAGGATGTATGGAATCTAAATGATAGAAAAATGTAAGTGTTGTAGTTGAAATTATCTGATGGTTGGAGATGTTATTAGTAGTTGGATTGATATTATGGTGTATGCATAAATTGAGTGCAATTTTGCATATAGCACCAAACTGGAGTAAGAATTCTGATGATTTTATAGATTGTCTATTCATAAGTATTTGAATTAAGTGGGTATATGCTCACTAATGTGTGATTATAAAATTGTTTTATAGGTGTTTCCAAGGAAGACTCTTGTATAAGTTTTATATGATTGGTATTGACAAATGTTGTAATTGAGGTATTTTGAGATACAATTTATGTAAGGAATCTTGATTATCGTAACGAATTAGATATTGATTTTTATTATTAGTATTCTTGGGGAAATTACTACTTAGTAGAGTATGGGAGGATGAGGTGCATGCATAGGCGAAATCAATATTTGTAGCAATGATTTTATTATGTATACGATTGACTGGATTTAATCCATTCTTTGGGGTGCAGAAAAGTTGGCTGTAAGATAACAGAATATTAGATCAAGAAAATATGTTCGAAATGGAGAGTATTAAGAAAACAAGAGACAAAAGGATGTTTGGTCACATTCCAGAATATTATGTAGAGATGCATTTTTTTGTGGCCTTAAACTTATTCTATTCGTTGAGTTTTAAGAGAGAAACTATAACTCTCTATTAAGACAGCACAACCTCAAAATTCACATAGGTAAAGTTCTTCCAATATCTTTATTATTTTTANATATTATGTAGAGATGCATTTTTTTGTGGCCTTAAACTTATTCTATTCGTTGAGTTTTAAGAGAGAAACTATAACTCTCTATTAAGACAGCACAACCTCAAAATTCACATAGGTAAAGTTCTTCCAATATCTTTATTATTTTTAAAGATACTTGTACCCCATACTGAATTTTATTAAAAGTTTTTATAAACCCAACCCTCCAATTGTAAAACTAGAACTATTTTTCAAGGATATGATTTTAAATTATAGTGCTGAAACTATCCACTTTATCAAATGACTTGTTTTTACCATTTGAACTTAAATACACTTATTTAGTATAGTTGGTAGGACCGACATTATTGGTGGATCTTTAATCAAGGAGTTTTAAATCCATCTTTCTCGATGTTGATCTTACTAATTCTCTTGCAAGAGGTTTAGTTAATGGACTATCTATGTTTTCACTAGATTTCACATATGTGATAGAGATTACTCCGTGTTTAATTCATTGTATGACATAGTCATATCTTAGATTCATATGTCCAGACTTTTCGTTATATACTCATTCTATGGTGGTTTGATTATCATACAATACAAGATAGATATTGAAGAAATATCATTTGCATCCAAAATGAATTTCATAAAGAGTATCCCAAAGACACTCAACCTCTTTTCCTGTTTCGACCAATGCTACAAATTCAGTCTTCACTGTTAAGTGTGTAATGCATGTTTTTTCCGTAGACTTTTAAAAAATTGTACCTCCTCCAAGAGCAAACACTCAACTTGAAGTAGATTTATTTTCTCCCAAACTAGATATCCATCTAGCATCGGTATATCCTTCTAGAATTGCCGAGAACTTTGAATATTGTAGTTTAAGGTTTTTGTTTTTCTTTTAAGTAACCAAGAACCCTCTTAGTAGCCTTCCAATGTTTTGAACTTGGATTGCAAGTAAACCTGCTTAGTTTATTAGCAGAAAATGCATCGTCTGGTTTTGTACATTGTACTGCTTACATAAGACTTCCAACTGCACTTGCTTAGTCAATTTGTGCTATTGCTCTTCCATTGTTCTTTACTAATTTGATACTTGGACCCAACATGGTATTTGCCTCTTTAATGTTTCTAATATTTGAACTTATTTATCACATTCTCAACATAATGTGATTGGGTTAGTGAATAACCCCCACTATCCTTTTAAACTTTGATTCCTAGGATAGTATTCACTCGTCCAAGATCCTTAATTTTGAATGTGGAAGATAGACATTTCTTTGTTTCTTTAATTCCTTCTTTGTTGTTACTAATAATTAACATATCATTAAGATAGAGACAAAAAAATATTAATATATTCTTGCAACTTCAGTAAACAAACATTTATCAACCAAATTATGAACAAAACCATATGACATAGTAGTAGAATCAAATTTCTCATGCCATTTTGTAGGTGCATGTTTTAATCAGTATAAATATTTAACTAATTTGTATACTTTGTGTTCATTTCTTGATAGAACAAATCCTTCTGATTGTTCCATATAGACCACCTCATTGAGCCCCCCCATTTAAGAATGCCATTTTGACATTTAATTAAACCAAATATAGATGCTAATGAAAAAATAAATAAATAAATAATAATAATAATAATATTAATAAATAAATAAATAAAAACCCCTTACCGAGGTTATTCTAGCAACATGTGCATACCTGTCGAAATAGTCAATTCCTTATTATTATTATTATTATTATTATTATTTGGATACTCTTTAGCTACTAATATAGCTCTATAGGTTTTGAGAGTACCATCAGAATTATATTTTCTTCTAAACATCCATTCTGCAATCAATAGATTTTGATCATTGTTGTAAATTGACAAGTTTCCAAGTATTATTAGATATAATAAAATTCATATCATCATTTATTGCATCTTTCCGAAAAGCGTAATGCTATTCATCCCCCTGGGGTTAGAAACACATTCTAGGTGGCATTAATATGGTATTACATGATAGGTGAAATTAAATAAGTCATTTAATTTCGCCTTTCATTTAACCTATCATTTAGAGCCATCCAAACTGTGTTTGTAATCTCACTGGGGATGAATAACATTACTCTTCCGAAAATACAATCCTATAAAAGACATTATTTCTTTATAAATTTTAGGATCACTTTCACCTTGATTAACAAAAGAAATTGTTCTCACAATAACATCCAAGTAGATAGAAATACATTGGGAGTCTATTTCGCCCGATCGTAAACTCTCTTTTTTTTACCCGAAGTTCACTTGATTGTTGGACATCTTTTGAATATGTTTTTGTTTGTGATCCTCTAGACAATGGAATGTCATATTGAGTTCTATTAGGTTTTGAGATTTTTTTGTTGTCAATACATTCTCAAAGAAATCCGCATCTTTTGATTATGTTTGCATTCTAAGTTTAATAATTGATAGGTCTTACTATTTGAGACATGTCCTACCAAGGCGCATTTTATACATCTAGGACTTAATTTGGTTTTTTTAGGATCTGTATTCTTGCAATAAGCAAGATACTTCCACACTTTGAAATATTCTATATTTGGCTTTCTTCCTTTTCACATTTCATATGGAGAAATGTTGTTCTTTTTCAAAGGAATTATATTGACTATATGACATGCACTAAGTAAAGCTTTACCCCATAAATTAAAAGACATTCGATATTTAATAACATAGCATTAACCATTTCTAAGAAAGTTCTATTCTTTCTTTCAACACAATTTTGTTTAGGTGTACTTGGTGCATAACATTATGTATAATGCCATTTTGTTCACAAAATACATTGAATTCAATTGCAAATATTCTCCAACTCTATCATATCTAAGAATTTTTATTTTTCTTATTTGTTTTTCAACTTCAGCTTTATATACTTAAAATATATTAAATACTACATCTTTTTTTTTATATAAATAAATATAAGTATATCTACAACAATCATCAACTAATGTAATGAAGTTAACACGCCATCAATTTACAAATATGACAAGTTCAAGTAATTGAGATTATCTTTCTACACTATGTAATGACTTTTTAATCATCTTTGATTTAATACAAGTTCTACATTTATCAAACTTAACAAATTCACATGATATAATCCTCATTTTGATCATTCTCTTTATAGTACTAATTCATATATGTGCGAATCTACCATGCCATAATATAAATGAATCAACCATATAAGTAAAATATTTCTTATTTTTATTAGAATTATCCTCAATAGTACATAACTTGACCATTTCATCACTAGAATAACATTTACCAACAGAATACCCATTTCAAGCTTATTACTTAGCTCAAATACAGATTTAATCCCTGGTTTTTCAAAAGAGCACGACTTGCCAAGTTTCAATTTTTATCTGGTACATGAAGCAAATTTGTCTCGGTTATTTTCTTTCCCAAAGTGAAGATGATATTAATATTTCCTTTGACAATCAATTTAGAAAGTCCTTCATTTTCCATTTGAATCTCTTATCATTCATCAATGTCATGATAAGTTTTGAAAAGTAACTTATCATAACAAACATTGATAGTTACATAAGTTTCATACTGCCAACTCAAAACTCTGTTTTGAATTACATTCATTTTGCTCACCGTAGCGACAATGTCGTCAACGGAGTTTACATTTTCCTCCTTCTTTGGTTGTTTTTTATGCCTGCAATCTTTTGTATAATGTCCTAGTTTTTCATAAACGTATCATGGTCCTTTGAACTTCCATTGATCCTTTTTAGGACAAAGAGATTTTCCCTTCTTTTGGTTTGTTGGAGCAATCAGTTTTGTCCACAACATTGACTTTAGAAGTGTCATCATAAGAATTTTTATTCTTACCTCATATCCTTGATTTTCCCATGATGCGAAGATGTTTTTGTACATGTTCCGAAGAAAAGTCTTTGAAGTTATGAAGAATTTTCTTCATTTAAGCCTTACAAGTTGGGGGTAATTTTGCAATGATTGCTCCGGATTGAAAGGATTCGAGAAGATCAATTGTCTTCAACTTATTGATAATAACTTGTAGTTCATGTACTTAAGGCAACAAAAGAATGTTATCATCTAACGTTTTAAAATCAAATATTTAGAAATTAAAAATTTCTTGGTACCTTCCTCCTTGGCTTTATATTTATTCTAAGTTGCTTCACATTTTTCTTTAGTCTAAGTGGTGTTGTGCAGAGATCATATAACCGGTCAGATAGAGCATTTAGAATATGACTGCGATAAAGCAATTCATCTTATTCTTTTTCCTTTTGCTCGACTCGTACTTCTTTAGAATCTTTATGGAATGGTTCAGAAATTGGTTCAAGATTTGGGTCATGAACGTAAAAGATCTTCAATGTGTCAATAGAATTTGAGTTTCTCTAGCTAAGAGGTAAAATTTCTTCTGTCGAACCTATCTAAACGAATAAGGTCTTGGTTCATCAACTTCATGGCTGCCAAAGTTGTTTCCATTTCCATTGCAGTAGGATATCATTTGAGATTTTTGGAAAAATAAGAAAGAAGAAGCACAAATGAAGAATAATAGGCTTGAATATGAAAAACGTCGTCTTCAAACCATATTTCCCCCTCTAGGATTTTTAGAGTGCTTAACGGGATTCACCTGCAAATATTGGCTACAAGTTGGTATATTGAGTCAAGGTCTATGGCTCCGCTGATTGATACAAAGATTACTTAGTGACCAATGGTTTCCACCAACGTCCCAACATAGACTATCATAAGACTTTTAGTTCCTTCGTTAAACCAACAACTATTAGACTCTTTTTAAGTCTTGCCCTGACCTTCAATTGGTCTTTTCGTTAATCAGATGTTAACGATGCCTTTCTCCATGGCACATTAACTAAGGATGTCAATATGGTTCAACTCCCTAAATTTTTAGATAATAACAAACCTGATCATTTGTGACACTTTCGTAAAGCTATTTATAGCTTAAAATAGGCAACTCAAGCATGATACTACGAATTACACACTTTTCTTACTATACTGGATTTGTGAATTCGAGATTTGATACCTCTCTTTTATTTATCATAATCAAGGTTGCACTATAAATATCGTAATCAACGTGGATGATCTTATTGCAACAGGAAACTCAAAAACATGACTTCATCTCCCAGCTAGCAGCTAAATTCTCTACCAAGGAGATTGACTTGATATCATATTTTCTTGACATTTAGGTTATTTCCATTAAAACTGCTTTTTTGCTTTCCTAGCAGCAATATATCTCCAACCTCCTATAGCGGACCAATATATTCATTGATAACACTATTTAGAATCAACTATACACTTCCGTAAACCTCAGTTCGCATGACGGAAGTTCTCTTGCTATTGCTACCAAATATAGTTAGAATGTTGGATGTCTCTAGTATGTTGTTCTTGTTGGGAAAATCGCCTCGAATACAGGAATTGAGATTAATGAC
>CAIGRS010018724.1:0-16390 GCA_903798395.1 Fraxinus floribunda
TGTTGGACTTCAGTATTGGGCTGTGCTCGTTGGGCCTTTAACCTTGGATTGCATTTTTAGTGTGTTAACAATAACGGTTAATTTTTCAATTTTAATCCGATTTTAATTTCTACCACACACTCTTAATATTAACAATAATATTATAAAATTAAATTAATCTACATACTCTCACACCCCACCCATGATTTCACTCCCGAACCCTTATGGTACGTTTGATTTGCTGTTTCAAGCCGTTTCAATTTTTAGTTTTGAAAAATATTGAAAACGTATTTGTTTTGTTATTTTTGAAAATGAATTTTAAAAAATAAAGATAAATATATAATATAAAACTCAATACACATTATAAATATTTTCAGTGAAAATTATGAAAATACTCAGAACATGGAAAACAAAAGTTTAAATAAGATTTTATTTAAATAAATTATAAGTTACAAATTTGAAAAAAAAATATAAAATTCTAAAAAAAAAATTATAAAAAATTAAAATTCAAAAAATTAGATTAAAAAATAAAATTCGAAAAAAAAAAACATATAATTCTAGAAAATTAAAATTAAAATTATGAAAAGAATACAAATATAAAACTTATAGAAAAGTAAAAAAAAAATAGTTCAAGCTCTTAATGATTATTTACATAAAATATTTTAAAAAATATTTAAATGAACACCAACAATAATATCTTAAGTGCATACGTTAGTTGTTATTTTTATTTCATATATTTTTAAATTAATTTATTATTTTAATGTTTTAGTGAGAGAAATATTATAAGATTCACCAATTTTAAAATATATATAATACTTGACGTTCATTAATGTAAAATTGTTCATTTTTTAATCAAATAATCAATTTTAATGGAATAAAACGTAAAAAAACAAAATTTCAAATTAAACTTGTTTTCTAGTTTTCTATTTTGAAAAATAATTTTTCAAAATAACAAACTAAACACGTTTTTAAAATTATTAAAACATACTCTCAAAACATAAAACATAAAATAAACTGAAAACTCAAACTTGAAAATCGAAACACAAACCTAACAGGCTCTAATTTTTTTTCTCATTCTTCTCCTCTATAATCTCCCTTGTTTATTCTCTCTCTATCTTCGTCTCTCTGTAACAACAACGCTAACTGCTATCGTTCGCCAACGACGAGTGCCCCTGTGCATGGCGTTATGCATAGTGTCTCCCGTAGCGATTTATGACGCAATTGTAGCAGCGTAGATATGGGGGTGATTTTTTGGGTGATTTTGGATTTGATTCTATCTCTTGGTTAGCTAGAGTTTTGGTGTATTTTTTGTTTGTAGTTGTTAGTATTTTGCAAATCATGGTGGTGAAGGTTGAGTGTGGTGGTCGTAGCGATGCGAGGTTTGATTGGTGCTGATTGTGCATTGGGGGGGGGGTTGGATTGGGGGTGTGGTAAGATGAAAAATGTTTGCAACCAATTATTTGAGTGATTGTGACCAATACACTAATTAATTTATATAGTGTACTGGGGGTTGGGTTGGGGTTTGGTAGGATGAAAAGTGTTTGTAGCAAATTATTTGAGCGAATGTGGCTAATAAACTAGTTAATTTATAATCAATAAATAATATATGACCTAAAAATATATAATAATAATGATTCATAATTTGTTAATTTGTGACCGTAAAATAAGTTGTAACCTATAAATTTTATGATTTGTGACAAGAAATAATATGTGACTTATTAGTTTGATAATTTATCACGGCTAAATAATTTGTTACCTATAAAATTTGTAATTTGTGATTGAGAAATAACGCGGAACCAATTAATTTGATAATTTGTGACTGAGAAATAAGTCATGACATGTAAAATTTGTGATTGTAACATTCTATGATTATGACTTATACATAACCGTGACCATAAAGTGTATAATATTGTGTTAATAAAATATTTTTAAATTTTTATTAATTAATCATGACTTGATTTTTGAAATTTTAAAACAAATTTTCTAATTTAGAAATGGTATTTTTCAAACACCTTAGATATGTATTGCTTGTGAATAGGGATGACAAAGAGTCTCATCCCCATACCCTGTTAAAGCGGGACCATTTATCGTCACATTTATTTTTTCTTGTTATTTTATTTTTTGCTTTTTATTTATATCTTTAGTTAGTAAATATTATTATTTTTTTATTAATTTGTTAAAAACAACTTATGCTCTCTTTAACAATTATGATAAATTTATTATTTTTATTCGATAAAAAACTTAAATTTAAAATTAACTTTAAATGGGATGGTGACTATATTTCCCGTATCCGCCTCGTACCCACTTCGGGGTAATAACCCTCGCCCCGCCCCCGCCCCGTTTACTCGGTTAGGCAGATAATCCTCGTTCATTTTGGGCGGGGCCCCACGAGTATTAGGTTGAACGATTTTTTTTGCTATCCCTATTTGTGAATTAATTAGTTCTTGCTCCCAATTGGGATAGGCCTTTAACAATCCTCTTGGAGTTACGATTTAGGAAAATCTATAAATATATAAGCCATGGGTTAGGATTTCTAAACTTTTTCTTGATTACTTGCTAGCACAAGCAAAAAGGCAATAATCCCAAGCTTTGTTCCCCAAAATTCAGCCATCCCTGTGCGTGGTGGTGGAATTCCAAGTTTTTCATGTTATGTGGATTACCATTGGAGGTTTATTGTCCTGAGATAGTGGTAAATCATATTTAGAATTGTTCAAGTTAGTTGTAAACGTCAATTGTATAATTTTGTTTCAAATTCTTCATAAACATTAAGGTGGCCCTCATTTGGATATCGAAGTTGTTTAATTTCATTGTGCATACTTAAATGAATACCAACCCTCGGACATCCATTTATGTGGCCTTCATGGCTTCCTCTCCCTAGTTGACACCCTCTCTCTCTACCCTTGCATCTCCCTCCACTGGATTAGTAGCTTGAGAAGGAATTTCTTCAAATTTTCAGGTGATTTTTCTTTTTTAATTATATATATAACCATCTTTTTAATGATAATATGGATGAAAACTATTCACCAAGCACCAGTATAGTATAAACTTAAGAGGTCGGAAATGTAAATTATTACACATATAAATAATCATAAAATAAACGTACCACGTGACAAGTTGACAATTCGCGTATAACAAAAGGATGTGGCGACTCGATTCTAAGCGTGCCGAGGCGAACTCAAACCAAGAGCCGCTCATCCGATCCCCTTTCGCAGAGGCCCTCAATACGAACTCATCCCTGGTGAGGCGGTTAGTTAACCAACATCGGACCTTATGAAATGATTGACAAGACAACACACTGTCAACGCCGTCTCTGCATACATACGCAGTCAAATCCCTAGCACGTCGTAAGGATATGGAGATCCTAGCATTAATGACTTAATTGATTGATTGATTGATACCAATAGAGGCCGTTAGATCTACCACCATCGGACGGATCCCAATTACTCAGGGTCTTATATAAAAACCCCCACCCCTCATGTTAGAAGGTAATGCAAATTTACATATCAAAAGTGAACCTTGATTTCCTCTACTATACTGAACGGTCGACTCCTTTTTAGGTATAAAGCAATTACAACAGCAACCTATTAAAGATGGTGGATCATTCCTTTCATTGATTCATCAATATAACTAGTAGTCTGACTCGAGCATATTGCGATTGGATTCACAAAGACCCTATTTTATAATTTTCTATTGGCCACGTCACGTGACCATTTTTTTGGGATCAACATAAATATTAAGAAAAACGATAATATGAATTTAAAGACTGGTCTGTATATATTTAATAAATTCAGTACCTATGCTGTAATTTTCATAAAGAATATTTGTGTTGAGCGTTTTAAAATATGATAAATCTATGTAGAAGTTGATGTTTAAAAAACAATATTGTTATTTGTATATAATTGTCTACGTAATGATATGCAGGTAGATGACATGGAATAGAGAAAAATATTATAATGCCTGATTTTTTTTCCTCTCTCTATCATTTCATCTATCCGTACTGCATTATGTACACAATATTGTACAAATGTCAAATGACGTCTTAAAAATCTGAATAATGCTACTTGTATATAATGATTTACATAAAGATAAAATGTTAACAAGAGGGAAAAGGTTGTTTTTTTTTTTTTGATTGAAAAAATCTTGACAACGTCATATCTCACCACACTAGTCATCAAGTGTGTGTAAATTATAAGCTATGATATAATGACTGACTCAATAATAGTGAGATACATGTCAATACATGTTTGGACAGTTTGAAAGGAAAAAAAAAACACAACACCCCACGTGTCACCTTCCTTGTCAACTGCCCCTGTTTAAGAGCATTATTCCTATTTGGTTTGGATTAAAATTTAAAGTCAAATTCAACAATTAATTTTAACAATATATTTCATGACACACATAATTTTTCAATCACATTTCATCAATTTTTTTTTATTAAAATCTACTAAAAATCTGATTTAATATCTACCAAACAGAGGTTACGTAGCGACTGTAAAAATTTAAGTTACTAAAAAAAAAAAAAAAAATTGCACGCCACCTGTCAACATGCTATTGGACAATAAATGAACATGATCTTGCAATCAGAGGATCATCTCATTCCATTCCCGTCCCGGTTCCAGTCAACCGACAAATTCACACACATACACACAGTTATAGATACACCTATACGTACAATTCTGCTATTTTACATAATTTTTTATTCGCAATTAAAAACTGAAAAAGAGCTTCTATTCTACAAAACCATCTGAAAAAACTTTACCGTGCTTACCACTAATTGCACTGAAATCTGTTCCCTTTTCACACACTCAAAAACGCACTCTCTGTGTGAAATTATCGCACAGGTTTTGTGACCTATGCTGTAATTTGCTCTATATAGGGTTAGGATTCTACATTTGAATCATGTGACACACTAGGAAAGGTTTAGGTTTAGGTTTTTTTCAGTGGAAAATTACTTTAAAACTGCTTAAATTCGCACTAGATTTGAATGGGGAACTGCTGCAGATCTCCGGCGGCCGTCGCTAGAGAAGATGTGAAGTCTAATTTTTCAGGGCACGATCACGGCCGGAAGGAGAAGTTCCGCGCTGGTAACAATAAAAAGGCCATCACGGTATTGAGTGATGTTGAGAAGGAAAGTATTGAGGAGAAGTATTTAGTTGATAGGGAGCTCGGCCGAGGGGAATTTGGGGTTACTTATTTGTGCATTGATCGGGACACGAGGGAGCTCTTGGCCTGCAAGTCGATTTCGAAGAGGAAGCTGCGGACGGCCGTGGATGTGGAGGACGTGAGAAGAGAGGTGGCGATAATGAAGCATTTGCCCAAGAACTCGAGCATTGTGAGCTTGAAGGAGGCACGCGAGGACGAGAATGCTGTGCATTTGGTGATGGAGTTGTGTGAGGGCGGAGAACTGTTCGATAGGATTGTGGCACGGGGGCATTACACAGAACGGGCTGCTGCAACTGTCACCAGGACGATTGTGGAGGTGGTGCAGCTTTGCCACAAGCATGGCGTGATCCACAGGGACTTGAAGCCAGAAAATTTTTTATTTGCAAATAAGAAAGAAAACTCTCCCCTTAAAGCAATTGATTTCGGTTTGTCAATCTTCTTCAGGCCAGGTAAATAGATAGTTGTAGTTGCTTCACGATTATGCTTGATGAGGTTATGTGGCTAACTATTAACTGTTGGATTAACTGATGCATTTGTCCTATAATGTTGTATATGCACAAGCGTTGCATTTGTTTGCACTTTGCAGATTTATATATAAAATGATGTGTCGATTTTCTTTCTGATTTTATTTGTGTAACCAGATGAGTTTGAAGGGAAAACAATTGTAACGAATGATTTATATGCACATAACAAGATGATAGTTTCAAGTACCAGAATAACAGATAATAAGAGTAATTGAGCAACCCCTGGGTAGTAGGCCGGGTTCACTGAGCTCAAGGAGTTTTACCTGCTTCATACTAGGCGATCATTTTAAGCCTTCGGGCTAATGCCTTCAGTGCCCTTAATCAAGAGTTACACATTTGGAAGGGGAAGTTGGGTAGTTTGGATGAAGCTCGCTAAGTGTTGTCTTTTGGCTCTACTGCCTGTTAAATTAGATTGGGTTTAAAGTCCCTTTGAGGCATAAAAATTTCTGTTTCCGTGGCCTCTTCACTTGTTTGTTTCTTGTGAAACTGTTACAAAAAATGACGCAAAATAGGCTGGGCCCTTATTATGATCATATATCAGGACTCAAATAATAGTTATACATTCTTTTTTCAATTGAGTTCTCTTATCATCTCTTCAAATCTATTATCTACGTAAAAATAAACTGCACAAATATGTACTGTATTGGAAAAAACTCTAAATTAGATTATTTGGGTAAAATTTTGTTTGTTTACCCTTTCTCTTGGTGTACCCTTTGTTATGTAGACTCAAATCAAGGATGTTTCTCTTTATTATACAAGTGTTGACGAATATATGTATGTATATATGGGTGAAATATTGCAGCTATGATGAAGGACACATATGTTTGAAATGGTACGTGTTGGACATGTCGACACGCAATTTTTCGAAAAAGTACCGACACAATACATCGTCGACACGTTGATTTGTTTATTTTCTTAGTGTGGTAGGTATTGACGTTTAGGAATTATGATTTATATCATTTGATTAGCTCAACGTTGATATTGACAACATTGTAATGGACAACTAGAATTCAGTGAACTGGATTTATTTTTCCTCACGGTTGACTCCCTGGAACGATTAAAGGCTGCCGGAAAATAGAAATTGTGCTAACCTTGCACTTCTTAGTAGTGAGCTACCAACTCACAGAAGGAAAAGATAAGTGGAAATTGAACTATCTCCCACACAGATGCCTGAATCTAAACAGATACTCAATATTTCTCTTTTGATTTCGATGCCTACCTTCATCACCTCACCTCACCTACATTTGTATTGATGAGAAGCCAGTCTTTTTCTCCTCCAAAAAGGGATCACTTTTAAAACATTTCCACTTTATAGGATTCTATCATTTACTTCTGATCTCACTGAACTTCTGTAAGAATGTTAGATAAGATAGCAGGAAGCTTATGCTGTATGGAAATTCTAGGCAGAAATGTATGAAAGACAAAAAATTGTAACAATAATCTTATAAATAGGAATTTAATAGAACAATTGTTTTAATGCATTTACAGATATACCTGATTGCTCCTTGTCCTAACTGCTCATATATCTACTTGTTACTTTGTAATATATTTCAGTTTTGTGTACATGATCCAAGGGTGAACAGTAATGGTTTGTCTCAAAATATCTGATTCTATACTAGTTGCTGATTTGTTTCTATGATGCCATAAATTCAAACATGTATCTTGTATTGTATTGATGTTATCAATTATCATGCATTTATGAAGCTAACTTGTGCTAATCTTGAAATTTTAGGTGAAAAGTTCTCTGAAATCGTGGGAAGCCCTTATTATATGGCTCCAGAGGTGCTCAAGCGAAGTTATGGACCGGAAATAGATATATGGAGCGCAGGAGTGATTCTCTATATTTTGCTATGTGGTGTTCCTCCATTTTGGGCCGGTAATTTGAATTCTCTGTAACACACTCCTCCTCTGCACTAGTGGAATTTGCATTTTATTTTTATTTCTTTTTTATATTTCATGGAAGATAAATAGGCTTCTAGATTAGCTTATCTCAATACTAAATACATGCTTTTTTCTCAGTTCTCATGTGGCTTCCATTTGTTTTTATGATATAAATGCAGAAATGAGAAATCATTTGTCTAAAGGTATTTTTTTCTCAGAATCTGAACAGGGTGTTGCCCAGGCCATTATACGTGGAAAAATAGACTTTGAGCGGGAACCCTGGCCAAGTATTTCAGAGAGTGCCAAAAATCTAGTACGACAAATGTTGGAGCCAGATCCTAAGCTCCGACTTACTGCAAAACAAGTTCTTGGTAAGTTAGATTTTATGTCTCCTTGATTCTTTGGTTAGTGAATCTAGAAAATGCATTGTCAACGAAATCTTATCAAATCTATTTAGTTCCGAAATTGCCTTGTTTGTAACGCTATCTCATGCTTCTGGTGAACAGAAAGTATTTCTCATCTTTTTGGCAATCATTTTTGATTGTCTCCCTGCCCTGCGAATATGAAAACTAACTATTAAAGCTTCTTAAGTGAAATATGTTTAGATGTAACGGTTTAAAAGAGCAAAGTACAATTACCTTGTTTGATACACTTTCTCATGCTTTTGTTGAACAGGAATCAGTTCTTATTCCTTTGACAATCATTTTTTATTCTATTTGCTTTATGAATGTAAATATATGTGGTAATTGTTAGGACCTCATATTTGAGTTAAATATATTTTGATGAAATGGTTTAGAAGTACAGTTTTGCTCATTTTATCATATAAATGATTCTGAGGTTCCTATTCAAAAAGTAAATTTTCTGTAACCAGAAAAGGAAATCTTAATAAAAACGTTATTTCAACAGTTCCTTGCATATTATGAATAATGGGAGAAGTCAGGGACTGTCAATCAGTTGTATCTTCTGGAAATGCTATCCAGGCAGATTTTCTTGTCGTTTAAGACGAGTGGTGTTTGAGTAATCATTTTGAAGTTTTCTTTGATTTCATTCAATGATTAATGGCTTCTCTGTTCACAGAGCATCCTTGGCTCCAAAATGCAAAGAAGAACTCAAATGTTCCTCTTGGGGATGTTGTCAAGTCGAGACTCAAGCAGTTCTCATTGATGAATAGGTTCAAGAGGAAGGCTCTGAGGGTTGGTTGCTGAACATATATATTTATGTATTCTCAAGCTTTTCCCAATTACTGCGTTTCAGGAAATACTAAAACTCTTATTTCTTTTCTTAGGTCATTGCTGATTTCTTGTCTAATGAAGAAGTTGAAGGCATCAAAGAGATGTTTGCAAAGATAGACATTGATAATGATGGCATTGTGTCAACTGAAGAACTAAAGGCTGGATTGCAAAAGTTCAATACACTGTTGGCGGAGTCTGAAGTACAAATGCTTATCGAAGCTGTAAGTCGATTACCTGAACTACCCAGCTATAGAACGCTTGCATTTTTTATTCCATTAAGTAATCTTCTCTTTGACTAAAATCATTAGTATAAAGTTCGTGTATTATAACCTTGAGGTTTCATATACTTTATATTGGCATGATATTATTCTATTCTTCATCGAGGAACTTATGTATACACTGACACCCACACATGGGCTTCTCTGTATACAGACTTTGGCATACAGAGATGATATCCGTCATCATCTTAAATTTACCTGCATAGTAACCTTCTCCTACTTTGTGAAAACACCAAATACTAGTTAAAAATTAAAAACATGAGGTATTGAACGAAAACTAACTTATGTGTATCAAGTTTTAAAATCGAACTAAAAAAATTCAATTGGAACTCCTTTTTGTTTGTTGCTGAGGTTTTGAAATGGAAATATATTAAGGCTATGTTTGAGCCCCATTATTTGTGAAAATGAATTTTGTAATAGTGCTTTTTTAAGAGAATGTGTGGTTAAAAAATCTGGAAAAGTTTTAGGTTTATGTGCAAAATTATTTTATTGAGAGAATGTATGATTAAAAATGAGTTTGGAAAAAAATAAATTTTTGGATAATGTGGCTCAAACAATGGCTAAATGTTTTGGGGGTAATGTTAGAAATGGAGTCGTTTATTGTGGGTTGAGGCGAAATTCAGTAACACAACAAGCTAAGACTTATCACACAAGGTTTAGCTTGTTATTTGTTGACGACATCCTCAAATGTTAACAGCCATTTTCTAGTATCACACTGTCAGTAAAATGCCTGTTCAATGGTGCATAAGAAAATTATGGATGGGAGAATTTGGGTTGTGTGTTGTAAGTGTTTGCGTAGGAGACCTTAATTTTTTCATCCCCGTCCACCACTCACGCATACAAAAAAAGAAAAAGAAAAATAATTTAATGCTGTAATGGAATGGAACAAGGTGGATCGATTTTTCCCTTTGGGTTGCCTGAGGTATTGGAACAGAATATCAAGTCTGTTGCCCTGACCACCAAAGTTCCTCTGGTTACATAGAGTGGTTTATTAATTGCTTTGGCAAGAGTAAGGAGGGAGACATAGATGCTGTGTTTGATTTATTCTTAAAAGTTTAAAATTGAATTGAGAAATATAAAATTCATGAATAAGCTACTGAAAGCTTACTAGGCTTGCATAGGCTGCAAACTGATTGTACATGGATGGACAGATATGGCACCCAACCTCACAAAGTATGTGGAGATCTAAATGTGGATTTGCATCTGAATTGAACTTTAATCTAGTTATCTGAATTTGTCCAATAGAAGTTTGAAGTCGAATGTGAGTTTGACTTGAAAAATTACGATCTTCATGAATGAACATCAGGGCCACTGAGGTGAGAAACAGCTGTAAACTTCAGGGTCCCGTGGGATTAGTCGAGGTGCGCGCAAGCTGGCCCGGACATCCACGGTTATCAAAAAAAAAAAAATGAATGAACATCTATTCATGTTTATTAAAATGTTTAATTCCAAGCATGTTAATTATGTAATAAGTTAGATCTTAAATAGGTAGATCGATAATAAGACTGAATTGATCGAATTATTGTTGGACTTGTCCTGTTAGACCTTGTGAGCGACAAAGTTTGTGATTTCATTCTTGGAATCCATGGTTTAAAAACACATAATTGAAACCTGACTTAAGGCCTGCCTTCACAGTGAGGGGTGCAAAGAACGCCTCAAGGCGTTGATTGTGAGAGTTTTTGGAGGTACGGCCTCACAACATCGCTTCAAGGCTTGTTGCCCACAAAACATAGAAGTTTTTATTCACCCATTTTGATAATATTCCCCGACCAACTACAACATAAAAAAATGTCTCGTAGACTCACTTCGAGAAGAGTCTCTACTGCTCTCACCAACAGAATAATAGATTCTTTATAGATTCTTCTTTTGTTTGTTTGCACTCTTTAAATTGTTCTGTTATCAATTTTGAAGATTGTTTATGATGTGTTTTGAGCTTATTTTGCATTTTAATAATTTTTTGACCTCTTTTTGTTTATTGTGATTCGCCTCGCCTCAATTAGAAAAAATGTGTTGGTACCTAATTACTCAGTTTAAAAATTGATGAAATCCACTTTATCTGCCCAAGTTTCATTATTCTAGGTCTTTAGTTGGATGAGAAATGGAGAATTTATGCTTGAACACACCTTTAATCTTAGATTTAAAAGTCTAGCCAAGTGTTGGTAACCCATCCTTACTTCCTTTCATGGTAAAGAGGATAGAGAGAAAAGGAGGAATCTTTGCTTAGAATGCATTTTTTTTTTTTTTTCATTTGATGCCATCTCTCATTCTCCCATGTATAAAAACTCTTTGTTGCTTCCAGGTTGACACAAATGGTAAAGGAACCTTGGACTATGGGGAATTTCTTGCCATTTCTCTCCATCTTCAGAAGATGGCGAATGATGAGCATCTTCACAAAGCATTCTCCTATTTTGACAAGGATTGTAATGGCTACATTGAGCCTGATGAGCTTCGAGATGCCTTGATGGAAGATGGAGCAGATGATTGTACAGATGTAGCAAATGACATTTTCCAGGAGGTTGACACGGACAAGGTATGTAACAAATCCTCTTGATTGATATGAAGTACTTGATGAATTTACTCTCACTTTATTCCATTATGAATACAGGATGGACGTATCAGCTATGATGAATTCGTGGCTATGATGAAAACGGGGACTGATTGGAGAAAGGCTTCTCGACATTACTCAAGAGGGAGATTCAATAGTTTGAGCATAAAATTGGTAAAAGATGGTTCTATTAACTTGGGTGAGTAAATATACACAAATGGACCGTTGCATTCATCTGTGTAAAGTACGGAGTTACGCATGTGTATCATGCTTTTTTTTCATTATTTGTGGGGTTCCTTATGTCAGATGGGGTTCCAATTGATAGGTGGCTTATAAGGATTTTGGATGAGGGCAAGTGCATCTGATTAGCCTCTTGAAAATTCTGATTTAGTAGTACAGTCTTGTAGCCCTCTAGTATGTCACACACGTTTAATCCTTTTCTATCATCTCTGTCAACATCTAGAATTGTTTCTTGTTGGTCAAGTTGAAATTGGAAATTTGTTACTACGGTATATATTTGTGCTGAAGAACTCACCTTGAAGCACATTCTCAGTTTGTGAATGATAATTATTTGTCTCTCAGTTTGTGATTTCTTCTTCAATCTTCCCCTTCTCCATCCCATGTTCTTGAGCAGACCATAGTGAACCGATATGAACCCTTGTGTCTTTTGTTTTTGCTTATGGTTGAAAAGATATATAACATGCTGTTCTTGAATGCTTGGTGGTTCATTTCTACCAGAATTTACTCGGTGCATGTTTGGCGTGTGCGCTCTTTTAAATGCAATGTCTAATTATTTCTTGCACTGTTTCTTTTTACATCTACCAATCTATTCAATAATTTGTGTCTATCAATACTTCAACAAAAAAGTTCATTCCTCTACTAACGCCCTACTGTCAACCACCACCTTCTTCTTCTGCCATTTCCTTCTCGTGGTGGCTGGGCCTGGCGGTGGTGGCGCAAGGTGGAGGAGATTAGGAGAAGTGGGTGGAAGTGAAGCTGGAAGGGGTGGTAGATTTGAAGAACTTATTGATAAAATTAATATATTATTGTTAAAAAATAAAATTTGTGTTGAAAGATTGAATTCAGCTCTTGATAACCCACATTATTTTTTTCATTCTCATTCTTCTACTCATTTTCAACTACACAATCTTCAATAAAATAATATTTTCTATTACATCAATAACTTTTAATTCTTTTTCATCAACATATTTCTCATCACATCACTTCAAAAAATGCATTTTCTCATTGTAATATGCATCGAACACACTCTCAGTGGGATTGATAGATTTAGAAGTTTTCTTAGATATGGTTAATTTTTAGAATCAGTGTTCTGAAAGGGAGACTAGTTCGTGTAGACACACTCGCTCGAGGCTCGAAGAAAGCATCCCCATTGGGGCGGTGCTTGAAGAAACCGGTCAACTTGACATTGATCAGTTAAGGCACGCTAAGACGAAAAAACGTGTGTATTTTGTAATTGTATGGAAGGTTTCGCTTTCTTGTATTAAAATTCAGCAATATAAAAATGTCCATCATTGTTAAAACATTAAAAAAAGAAAGGTTAGTCAAGGTTTAAAGTTTAAACTCTATTTATATCTAATTTAATAGTAAAAATTTATTATTAAGTAATTGTAGTATTTATAATTTTGATAAAAAAAAAATTTTTTGTTGAAAACATAAAATGTGTAAAGTTTGATAGATTTTCAAGGTTTGCGTTATTTATTTGAGGAAATTGAGAATAAAAAGACCTTTTTGGACATCCCATTTTGAAAAATGACCAAAATTCTTATGTTTTGCACCCATGGCAAAAATTTTAAAAATTGACAGTTTACTGAAATTACAGTTTAGTAATTACATTCGCGAATGTGCACCCTTCATTATAAAGAAATCATTGAATACGCAGGCTTAGTTAAACTATGGATCTTATGAATGATAATGCTAAAAAAAAATAGTAAATGGTTTTTTCAATTTATTAATTATAATCAACTCAAAAAATGTGCGTGCACAGCTAGGCTGGGCAAAAGTCCGAGCTGGGCCGATTTTGGCTCAAACTCGATTAACAGAAGATTTTGTGCTATTCCGAAATTGACCCGACCTAGCTCGTAACCAAAACCGACCCAACCCAAACATGTTTTCTCTCTCCCCCTTTTTTTAGCCAATTTCAACACTAAAATTATATGAGAAAAATGATATGAAACATTAATTGGCTAAAGTAAAAATAATAATTGCCATTTTACTAAGGAATTTTCAATCAAATAATATTTGTCACTCATCCAACGCAATCAATTAAAATGGAATAATTCAGAAAATCTACGAATAGGTTTATAATTTGAATGTATTTTTTTCCTAGATTGAGTCTTCATTGTTATAACACAACTAAAGCCTTCTCTATAAAGACGAAGTCTTCAATGTCTTAGCTAGGGGATATTTTCTATGGCCCTTCGAGTATCCTTTAAAGATGGCTAACAAAAACGGCATTCAATGCTTGGAAATGATCATCCCAAGAAATGAGTATCGATTCTTAAGAGCTTGTTCATCCCTCCCATATGGGTACTACTCCACGCACGAGTGAAAGAGATGAGCTTATCTCAAAAGATGTACATAATACCTCACCTAATTAATAATGAAACTAGAAACAAATATAATCATATGAATAAACTGTTTGTACCGAATTGTCCTTACCGAAAATGTTACACCCTCTCACATGTGAGGGGGGCCAGCGTGAATTAAAAACTCCCAAAAATGTGGTCCCCACGCCCTATCGTGAATGTAGGTAAAAGATTAGGTAAAAAAAAAATTATGTACATGTAGCATTGTCCTAATCATATATGGAGATACCTTATCCAGGAGTTCTCGATAATATATACCATACAGAAGTAGCCAAACCATAGTAATAGTTCCATCAGGGAAACCAAAGAAAAACATAGACTTTGTGCCAGACCTTTATACAAGTCTATCAATCTAATGAGAATAAGGCATTCTAACCTTATATATGTATTATGATGATATTTATGTTTCGACATATTTCATTTTAGGAGGAGGAGAGTTCCAAACATATTCAATAGGTTAATGTATATAAAGAGATGTGGGCAGCCACATTAGCTATTTCAGTATAAGAATATGGGCTCCAAAGAAACAAGAAGCCTATCTATCCCTATGATTTTACCCGCTAAACTCAAATATATCCAAGGGTTCGAAAGGTTTGTTCAATGAGCGATAAGGCATCGATCGAACAAGTTCTCGTGCTTCCTCCGCGAAAATTTTCGATAGGGTTGACCCTATAATTCAGAGAATCAGTTTAAAATCCTATACATTATTCCTTGGAAAGGACAAACATTCTATTGATTCTTAGTTTTTGGGGTTGAAAAAGCTCATGATCCAAATGGAAGCTCTTTACTGGCCTTAGCCTAGCAGTAAATCGGTTACTAGAGCCTTAGTTCCTAGACGTATTACATACATCCAAGCTATGGAGGATGATGCTAAAGTTGTTGATATGGAACTCAATAATTTTGTTGACTTTGCAAAGTGTGGTTGTNAGCTCTTTACTGGCCTTAGCCTAGCAGTAAATCGGTTACTAGAGCCTTAGTTCCTAGACGTATTACATACATCCAAGCTATGGAGGATGATGCTAAAGTTGTTGATATGGAACTCAATAATTTTGTTGACTTTGCAAAGTGTGGTTGTTTATATTGTATTTTCTTCTTTTAAACCCTAGAAAGCACCCACTGAATTACTTACATAATCTCAAATCTCTCCAGCACCCATTGAGTTACTTACGTAATCTCAAATCTCTCTCAACACAGATAATTTTCAATGTGTATAGGTTGATTAGAGGTTCGACTTCCTTTTCACCTATCTTTTAGTATTCTAGGCCCCGAAAAAATAAAGAAAGCTGAAATCTAAACACATGGATGATTGTAG
Source organism: Fraxinus floribunda (assembly GCA_903798395.1). Classification (NCBI taxonomy): domain Eukaryota; kingdom Viridiplantae; phylum Streptophyta; class Magnoliopsida; order Lamiales; family Oleaceae; genus Fraxinus; species Fraxinus floribunda. The sequence goes on from CAIGRS010018724.1 coordinate 15,521, forward strand.
CTTTAGTTCAAAAGATTTTTCTATGTTTGAATGGAAGACACCTTCTCGAGAGTCAAGTCATTGTCATCGTCGTCGTCATTATTATATTCATATTTATGAGCTGGGGTTGGCTCACATAATTTCCTACAAATTTCAGTCAAGACTTTGGATCAGATAGCTATTGCACGTGACTATTGAATGTGTGGCTTTAATTTATAAAACATTATCATATTCGGATAATAATGCCCAAAATAATTTTGGAGTCTATTTTTGCTATTCATCGTCTTGATGTGCATTAATGGACTGGTATGTTAGTTCCAAAAGGGGCCATCTCTTACGGTTCATGCATGTGTAGTTCTTTTCGTCGTGGTTTGTCTATATCTATTGGATTGAAAAGACTTTGTACCAAGTGACCTAAATGATAGTTCTTCTCTTTTTAAAATAGGTAATAAATAATTAACCATATTTTTACTTATGATTTTGTTGATCAAAACTCAAAAGCCATCTTGTAGGTATGGATCCTGTCAATAATTTATATGATATGCAAACAAGTAAAAGGCTTTGTCAATTTTACCACCTAGAGCCCATACACGTGGCATGTTTCATAATTTAGAGGGTTTGGTGTAGATTAAAATCAGATTTTAAGTGGATTGTGATAGAAATTTTTGAAATGTATGGTTGAAAAGATGTGGGACCATAAAAGATGTGGTTGATATTGATTGCTAGACTTTGACTCAGATTAAAATCTGACCCAAACATGTCTTTAAACTATGATAAAGCTTCTTTGTGAGAAGAATTTGACAGAAAACTTGACATAATTGTATGTGGTAGTAGATGATCGGATGAAAAATTTGATTGTATTTTAAACTGTTCAATGATAGAATGTCACGT
>CAIGRS010018728.1:0-20993 GCA_903798395.1 Fraxinus floribunda
GACAACTATTCTAATTCTTGATTTTCTAATGCAATGAAACGTATTTCTTAACTGTTAATCTAAAGTCTGAAACTACCGTGTATTTTTCTTCGAGGCTCTGATACCATGTAAATAATTATTTAGGAATCATGGAGGATAATCAAGAAACAGTTGTAATGACAGATTATTGTGCTGATGAACTCCCTTTGGAATTGGGATTGGAGGAGGAAGAAGAAGATAATGTTGATGATGATGATGGTGAGAATAATGGTGAATCCGAAGAGGAAGAGGAACAAGAGGACGGATTCAGATTCCAAGAAGAGATGAACCCTCTAGCATTCGTAGAAGAACACGACGCTGCTGGACTCCAGCCTTATGAGCGTTTTGAACAAATACAGTACCACTACGAGGCCTTGGCTGCTAAGAAGCGCAATACCCCTGCCTCACCTCATCACTACTCTCGGTATTATTAATTTATGATGATAACACTGGTATTCCTTATGTCTTCTTTACTTATTCCAATTGAATTCGATTAGCTTTATGCTCTGTGCTTTCTTGTGATATTGTAATTCAAGCAGCTTCTCCATTTTCTTTGTTTTCTTACGTTTCACATCGAGTTTAATGGAGGGGAAGTGAATAGAACGAAAATTTTCTATCTTTATAAATTTATGATTTTTTGATCCTTCCTTTTCATCCCAATTTCCCATCCTCTCCATTACCATCATAAAATATTCATATTTAGCTGTCTGTTTACAAAAATATAACAAAACGCTAGCAAAAGATGTTCCGAGGCAATGGTTGGCAATATATCTTTAGTCATTCCATGCTACAGTTCTATCTATCTACATACTTCTTAACCCCCACAAGTGTTTTGGGGCTCTTGCATAAGAAAAATGTTGATTCTTCTTGAATATCTAGGTACTCTATTATCTTTGTGGCTTTAATTTGTCTGTCAAGTTCTTCTAGTTTCTTCTTCTAATACAACCTATGTTTCAATATTTTGGATGGGGAAAACAGTGAAACACTGGCGAAGAGGTTAAGGCAGGAGGAGATTCATGGAGCAAGTTTTGAGGAAATAATGGAGGCCATGAATTATGGTACGAGGAGAAAGTCAAAGAAGGTATGTATTTCAAAATTTTCTCTGTAGTTTTTTTTAAATTTGAATAGATACATCTAGTGTGTACCTTCTTTGGAAGCCTAAATTTATAGATTTAAGATTCCTCCTCACGGAAGACTTCCTGTGATGCTTGTAGTTTATCTGGTAATTAGTTTCTTGAGGAATTTTCAAGATAGTGCTGTTTTAGTAATGGCCAAATTGAAAGATGGCCATCTCTTAAAAAGCACGGGGAATCGAATTGTTGACCCAAAGTGCAACTAGTCTTTTATTCTGTTCAACTCAGAAAATTTGGCCTTTTCGGCATTTTGCTTCCTTCAGTTTCTCCATTTGCTGATTCTTTTGATCTTAATTACACATTTTCTGGAGGAAGCCCAGAGAGTTCACTTTCATCATAATTGCCTATAAGGTCTTATTTGTTGACTCTCGTGTATCTTTTGATCGTTTTCTGGCAAACATATAGTTTATTGTCCGTAATATTTGAATTACACGTATGCTTTTTTGTATCGTGTGCAGACCAAGAAAAGGGGAAGGAGGAAGGGATCAAAGAAAAAAGTTAACTCAGAATTAACTCGAAAACTTGGTGATGCCACTCTTCATTATGCACACGGCCGCTATGAGGAGGTATGCTACCATGGCCATCATATCTGGCTGTATATGGGGCTATACCTTTGTTACCATCATTGCATCTTATATTTTTCGGTGTCACATTTTCATCTCCCCCTTTGCGAATTCTGGAGTCAATTTGCACACTTCAAACGTAACATCTTTGCTTGTTAGATTATGTTGTTGTACTACTTCAGAATTATTGTCTATTCTGACTGATGCTCATTTTTTATCGTCCCTGAATGTTTTATGTTTTGAGTTTGTAGGCTATCAGTGTTTTGAATGAAGTTATTCTTCTTGCCCCTAATTTATCTGATCCATACCATACGCTTGGTCTTATTTATAATGAAATGGGTGATAAGAAGAGAGCCTTGAATTTCTATATGATTGCTGCACATCTGACCCCAAAGGATGCATCACTCTGGAAACTCCTTGTTACCTGGTCAATGTAAGATTTCCTCACGCAGTTTACCTCTCTTCTTTTTGATCTGCCGATTGGCTTAATTTCTATTCCTTTTTGAGGATCCTTTTGTAAGAGCGTAACATCTCTCACATTCTTTACCTAACATTTTATTATTATTATTTTTTGTGTTTCAATGTCGTTGTTGGTTTCATTGGGCTCAATTCAAACTTAATATAAAGTCTTATTTCGTACTTGTATAGGGCCGGCTACATTATCTTCTTTTTTCTGCTTTGCTCTATTAAGTGCCATTTCATATGTTATATGTGTGTTGGAGACAACTTTAGGTTCATGTGTTGGGTTTGTCGATAACATTCATATGTTAAAAATACAAGCCATGCAATGCCAAGTGTTAAGCTTGACAGGGGTAGTTGGACCTCAACTAATTATCAATGTAACGAAGGTCGTTTCTTAAATGTAAAGGTTTAAATCGTATTTAGTATCATGTGATTTAGGTTAATTAAGAAGGCTAACACTATATATTTTTTCCATGTTGTTTTATGTGTGTGCACCTAGTTTTATTTTCACCATAGAATGAGCCTTGTCTTATGATCTCTGGAGAAGGCTATTAAACCTAATGTGAAAAACATAATGAGAACAAGGAACTCAGAATGGGTCTAACTAATGAAAGAAGAGCATGGAAAACTTGAAAGCTTCAATAGATTTGAATACCTACACAGCCAACCCAATTGCTAGGAGAGTGGTGCAAAATTTGCTTCCACAACTTTCATGATACGATGTTAGAGATAAGCTCCACCAGAAGGTGATAGGGCATTTACATTCATTTGGAGAACGATTCCCAGCATTAAAGTGCATAGTTTCAATGCAACATTAAAGCTATACTGGGTAAGGTGTTGGACAAGTCATTATCACTCTATCATCGTTTCTCTCCATGCTTATGCCAAATGTTACTATTAGTTTTCTTGTTTTTGGCAATTCATCTCATTCTTATATTTTGGTCCCTCGTACTTGCAATTGCGCCTTATAAAATGAACCTTACATTGTGCAATAGGGTTATTTGTTCCATAACTTCATTTACATTGACTAAATGGTGCTTCACAAATAGTACATGAGCTTGTGAAGCTTCTCTAATCATTGAAAATGATTTTGCCTTGAATGCTTTTGCATTTTGATTTGATTCAATGTAATTTCTTATGCTGGTTGTAATGTAATTGTATATTTTCTCACCTGCTATCTTTAAATTTTTAGATCAATTGACCGAACTCACTACTGAATAGTGTATATTACAACATGCAGAGAGCTAGATAATAAACGACAGGCCAATTATTGTCTAAGTAAAGCAATAACAGCAGATCCAAAAGATATTAGTCTTCAGTTTCACCGTGCGTCAATCTATGTTGAGCTCGAAGAATATCACAAAGCTGCTGAATCATATGAGCAAATCTCACACTTATGTCCCGATAACATCAAAGTACTTAAGACTGCTACAAAGGTCCATCTTCCTCCCTTTCTGATACCTCCATACCCGTCCACTAAAAGAAGTTATCTTTTACCATTCTTTGAGTACATATTTGTTATTATTGTACATGCCCTTAAATGTACTTTATATTAGTATATAGTTGATTGGTGTTGGTGATTTTGTGTTTTTATCAATTTGATTGTATTGTGTTTGTTGTGGCATGCAATTCATGTGGTATCTAATAGATCTTTACAATGTTTGGAAGAGATAAAATTTGTCTCTTGTTAAATGAGAAACATGAAAATATGTTCATTAAGGCTGTATGATGAGCATAGAATGGGCTAGCATGATGAGTTAAACATACATTTACATCTACCATCTCCACCATAACTCTGTTTACTAGATGAGCGGGGAATCCAAATTATGTCTGGGTTGCTTGGCTTAGTCTTGATCTCCCTTTTTAAAGATTGTTGTTACTTTTGAAGATTTCTTTAATTCCATATCTTTTAACTCTAGAGATTGTTTCTAGCATAGTTATTAAAACCGGACTGGACCAGCCAATCGGCTCGGAATCTAGCGAATAGGACAGTGGTCCTGTCCGGTTTGCATTAATTGGTTCATTAGCAATTGAATCGATCAAGAACCGTTTGAACTGGACTAGTTTGTCTTGAACCGAATCCAATTTGGATCGAACCAGTTAGTTATCAAATAGGTTGAAAGCAAAATTTAATATCAAAAAAATTTGCAGTTGGGAGGATTCAAACCTTTGCTCACCTTGAGAATTATGGGAAGTTTGACCACTATGGCAATTGGTGGAGTCTTAACAATAAATGTAACATAATTATAGATGTTCCATTTTAATCTTTATTTAAAAAAAAAAATTAACTAAAATTCACAATGACTCACCGGTTGAACTACAACCTGACCACCCGATAATTTGTCCAGGTTAATGACCGAATCGGGTATGATAACTATGGTTTATAGAGCTGATGCCTTTAAGAAAAGACGATAATAGGACTACTGCTTGTTGGTTCTTCTTTGATGTAGTACATAATCATTATTAGTATTTTCCTATTGCAATTGTGATTTATCTTTTCTAGTTCTAATATGTTTTATCTTTTTATTCTCATCTCTTGTTTAGAATATGATTTTTTTCTTTTTGATTATAATAGGATTTGTAATTAGATTATGATTTTATTAATTTCCTTATTGTAGTTTCTATTATCAGTAGAATTAGGGAATAATTTTGCTAGGCATTGTACACATTTTAGTTTTTAGATAATATCAATTATTATTCAATAACATTCAAGCAAGTTATTCCAATATTGCTCTTAATTGCTACATAATTCTTATTATAAGAATTTCTCAACGCTTTTGCACCAAAATTGGTATTAGAGTAAGGAAATTGCTTAATCCGATGATCGATGAAGGTATTGGTGGCAGTCGAACCTTCGATGACGAATGGAGACTCAACAAACTCGAACAACGAATCGAGGCATCGATGAAACCCTTTATAACATCACGCAAATGGTGACCGTGTTGAGTCTTGAAAGGAATCGCGAGCCCATGGAGAAACAAGCTGACAAGAATTTGCAAACTTTAGCTGCTATGAATGTCTGTCGCTTCAATAAGTTTAAAACACGACAATAGGTGGCTAGAGAATCTCCACGAGTCCAAGATAAATTTGAATACACAAATTATCAAGGATTCTACAAAAGTCTAATAGTCTATAGAGTATAAAAGAGTCATATTTGAAGCACAACAAAATTTTTAGAACGCGATGCACCATCAACAGAGTATGTTAAGTGATAATGAATCATAAGAGTAGTGAGAACTTGGTGTACAAAGCATTAGCAAAAGCTTTAAATTTGAAGACTGAAAAATACTCATTTTGCTATCAAGCTTTACAAGGACAAGAATTTCAAAATATGGAGGTATACAAAATTTCACTCTCTTGGAAAATACTATAAAGATGAGATTATATATAACGTGATAGAGATGGACGATTGTCATGGACTTTGAGGACAACTATGGTACTATGATGTAGATGCCACTTACATAGGTCGAGATTGTAGGTACGTGTTTAGGTGGTACGATAAGATTGTTTTGGTATCATGTGATGAGCAATTTGTAAGTACTAGTGTGAATAAAGAGAAAAGATTCATAAGACAGATGATGAGGTTAAAAAAGATTTAATTCAAGATAATCAGAATTTTACTGTCAATGATACAAAAATAGAAAATGAAAATCATGTGCAAGTTGAAAATCCGAGACCTGCTAATTCCTTGTATATGGAAACTGCAATTGAAAACTCTAAGATTGAGCCATAGTCTGATGATGAGCGAGTTGAAGTTTGGAAGTGTCCAACAAAAGAAAAGGGAATTAAACTTGTCAATCACGAAGGAATTAAGGATAGTTCAAAGGATGTTAGTTAGCAATCTAATTATGGTGAATCCAACCAAGCAGCATCCTTAGTTGAAGTGACAAGTAATTTACCTGCAATTAATGCTAGAGCTAGAAAATCTGAGACGGAATCAGATAAATCAAACGCTGCTCTAGCTGCTGCTGAGGAGGTGGAATTTGCTAGCCGAACTGTAGACAATAGTGGATCTATCATGACAACATTAGAAAGTGCACGACATATTTTAGGAGGAGCTTAGGCTGAGCTTGTTCTAAATCCACTTCGAATTGCATTAGAGACCAAGAACATTAGAGTCGTGGAGCTTGCACTGTATTGCTTCCATAAGCTCATTGGGTACAATCACCTTGAGGGTGATCCTGGTCTAGATGGTGCTAAAAATGCACAACTATTCACCAATATTCTCAGCAAGGTCTGCAGTTGTGCAGATAATTTATCACACGACAACACCACCTTTAAGTATTGAAGTTGCTTCTTATTGCTGTAGCATCGACTAAGTTCAGGGTTCATGGTGAACCATTGCTTGGAGTCATTAGGGTGTGTTATAATATTGCTCTTAATAGCAAGATCGATTCTTTTGTGATACTGTTGAATTGCTCAAGTGTGATCCCAAGAGCCTGGAAGATGCACTTATTAAGCGCGTGATGGTGACTCTTGAGAAAATTGTTACTTGGACTCTTGATCCAGAAGCTGCTTTCAGTAGCAGTGATACATTGGCTAAAACTATATATTCTCGCCTGTTTGACTGGGTTGTGGAAAAATAAGTACCTCCATTGGACATGATCCAAACGCAAAGACAATAATAGGAATTCTTGATATCTATAGGTTTGAAAGTTTTAAGCACAGCAGGTTTGAGTTGTTTCGTATCAATTTCACCAATAAAAAATAACAACATTTTAACCGGCATGTTTATAAGATGGAACCAGAATAGCATGATAGAGAAAAGATAAACTGGAGCTACATAATATTTGTTGATAATCAAGATGTGCTTGATCTGATTGAGAAGAAACTTGGTGGAATAATTGCAGTTCTCGATGAAGCTAGTATGTTTCCAAAATCTACTCACGAGATATTTGCTCAAAAATTATATTAGACTTTTGCAAAAAAAAAATCGATATATCAAGCCCAAGCTATCATGCACCAATTTTACAATATCTCACTATGTTGGGGAAGTAATCCTAGATAAGAACAAAGATTTTGGGGTGGCAGAACATCAAGAAATTGAAATTTCTTCAATATTAGTATTGACAGAAATTTTGAGTATTTTCCTCTGGATTGATTGATTTTTTCTTCAAGAATACTCGATGACGAGTTTTATTCAAGTAGGAGGGATTGATATAGTACATAATCATGATTAGTAGTTTTCTACTACAATTGTGATTTATCTTTTCTAGTTTTAGTAGATTTTATCTTTTTATTCTCATTTCTTGTTTAAAATATGATTTATTTTCTTTATTGATTAGAATAAGATTTTATTAATTTCCATATTTTAGTTTTCTATTATCGGTAGAATTAGGGAATAATTTTGCCTATAAACATAAAGGCATTGTGCACTTTTTAGATAATAATAACATCAATTATTATTCAATAACAATCAAGCAAATTATTCCAATATTGTTCTTAATTACTACATAATTCTTATTATAAAAATTTCATAAACGCTTCCGCACCATCCTTATTTTGAGCAATGAGGAAAACCTGAAAAGATGTCTTTGGTTCTTGCTACCTAGTCTTGAATTTGAGTTCACAATATGCAATTAATTAAAATTTGTTAACTTCTTTTTGTTGAACTGCATTATGAAATATATACCTTGAGTCATAAGAAGACAAGAAAGCCATATTAACATGAAAGTTACAGGTGCATGCCTTATGCACATCTTTTTTTTTTTTCCAAATACAAATCATCTTGAGTGTATTTCTCTCCACTAGAGAAGGATGATGGGATTTATGATGTCCCAATCATAATATACGTGGAACTCGCCAAAGTACATGAGAGGGGGGACATAAACTGACATAAAAGAAAGCAGCAAATGTAAAGAAAGCATTAAATGAGGAGGTACTACCTTCCAAACAAAAGTAAAGTGGCAAAAGAAGGCTAGTGCCCTCTAGGAAAACCTGTCAACCTGTATCAGAGCACATGATCGTCGAGGAAGGTCTAGGGGTCCATACTCATAGTAATGTTGTAGTTCCCAGCCCAGAGGCCTGACAATGCCTGCATTTTTTTGTAGGATGAATGGCCCATCCATAAATGTGAGGCCCCTTTACCCGTGTTATGTTGACGGTCCACTGAGTCCAACAGTTCACTTTTATTCTCTCTTGTTTTTTATTTCTTTTCATCTGGTTAATTTTCTGAAAGAAACAATGAAATTGAAAAAGGCCCACGTGGGCTGCGAGCATTGACCACCAGGCCAAGAACAGCCTACTTCTTCAGATGGGCTTCACCAGAGCTGGGCCAAACAAGGGTGGGTTTCCATAGGCCAGGGCTGCCTCGCCCTTTTTGACACCTGTACTCAGATCTGTATAAAATGGATAGTTCATGTGTATTTGTATGCACTATCCTCAATTGCATCATGCCACAAGATGTTTGTCTATGTTTATTTTCTCTTTTTATTCCTTCTGTTCTTCATGTATGTGTTTTTCGAGGAGTGGGTGGGTATTGGGGTTAGTTGATTTCTCATGTTGTGTATTACAGAGAATTTTCGCACTCTCCTGGGGGACTTAGTTTCTCATTTTTATTTTCAGCTGTATAAAAAATGCGGCCAACGTGAGCGAGCTATCTGTATTCTTGAGGATTATCTCACAAATCATGTCAATGATGCTGATTTAAGTATGGTCGATCTCTTAGCTTCAGTACACATGGAAGGCAAAGCATATAACAAAGCTCTTGAACATATTGAGCATGCGCAGCAGGTCTACTGTGCTGGGAAAGACATTCCACTGCATTTGCTTATTAAATCTGGAATATGTCATGCTCATCTTAGACAGACAGAGAAAGCAGAGGTTTGTTTGAACTGCCTCTGATAGTTGTCAGTTGCTTCTAACAATTCTAGTTATTTTTACTGAAGGATTTTGTTTATGTTAAATATTTGTGATAATTGCAATAAAAGTAGAACATTTTGAGCAGTTTACAGGGGTGCAAATGTATGCTTATTTCTCTTTTTGATATCATGAATTTATGTGTGGATATAGGTTGGAAAATATATGTAGATCTTTTGATTCTTCTGCATTCTGCATGGCTGTTTTCTGCCACATTTATATATTGTTTCCTTATGGTTGTTTTGCTTAGGAGTTCTATTTTCCAAATGAATATGTTAGTAAACAAGAAAATTGGTGTAGAAATACACTAAATTGCCGGAAATGGATATATAGGTTGGACAGGTGTGAGAGAAAAGGATGTGTGTACTGCTTTGGTTCATACTTTATTGGTAGGTGTTATTGTAATGGTTTCTTTTGTATCTCTATAAAGCTATATTCCTTTTCCACAAATCATGCTTTATCATCTTCAACCAGGTGGTCAGTCTAAAGATTTGTGTAACAGTATTAATTTCTAACATATGTTTTTGCACCTAAAGGAGACATGTGTTCTTGTTATTGACCTCGTTGTCACAAACTTTTTATTTCAATGTTTGTTTGCTTGCAATAAAGTCTCAATGAAATTTAGGCTTACTGTTCAGATTCATCTCTGACTTGAAATTTGTATGAATCTTATCTTTTAAGGTGTTGTGTTGAAGTTGATACTTATGTAAATCTTTGGATCTCAAAAATAGAATTTAAGATGGCATGAAACTAAAACCATTCTTTGGACCTTCTCCATTTGGATGATGCAGCACTATTGCGATGGGGGAACGCGTGTAGTTCTTTTGACCTTTTCTAATTTTCCAAATGTTCACTAGCAGTATGCCTCGGCTGTTTAAGTACCATGTGTGTCATCTCTGAGATTGTCATTTTGTGCTTATCGGACCAGTCTTTTACGTTCAATTTCTGTGTAAATGGTCTTTCTCGTTGGGCTCGTTTATAATCTGTTTATTTCAGTTCAGATGGTTCATGCTCAATTGTTTCTAGATGCAGTGGACTTCAGGCAGTATGAGGAGCGTATTAGTTATTTATCCTTTCCCTACTGGATGATGTTGGACCTCGTACTTTTCTGATACTTCATGTATAGTTATTGACCACATTTTTCTCTTGTTCCTCTCAACCTATTTTGCACTTATCATTTGATACTATGATAATTGACATTTCTTTTGGATTTTGGTCGAAGATTTGCTTTGCACTTTCTTGATGCTTTGCTATATTATGTCAGGCTATCTTCAGTGTTCTTCAGCAGGAGAATGCATGTCCTCATCCACACTTAATAATTGAAGTTGCTGATTCACTGATGACTGTTGAGCAGTATGAATCTGCACTGAAGTACTATATGATGTTAGACGGAGATGGAAATAAGTATAATGTAAGTAAATGATTGTGTTTATATATTATTCTTCCTCTTTTTAAGGAATGCACTGAACCTCAGAATTTGTTAATGTCTTATTCTTCTAATCAGTGCGGTTCTTACAAGTGGAAATGCCTGATTTAAATGTTTATGTCGGCTTGATATAGATTGATGTAGGTGTGAAGTCCAACTGTATGAAATGCAAATTACTTAATTTGTGAAGTATTTCATTCTTCATCAGTGTACACTCTCTAATGTCTTGTGACATTTGCTTGATTTCAAATCATGCTTTGGGAATTCATGTAGCTATGCATCATCTTCTGCTTCTTTTTCTTCATTCTTACTTTGCATTCGAGATATGCTACTTGTTTCTGTGAACTTTCTGACTGACTAATCTTAAGCATCTGAAATTCCTTCAGATTCGTTATCACTAGAAAATTACTCAGAATTTACCATTCCTTTGGCTTGCCTTCAGGGGTATCTACATCTGAAAATTGCCAAGTGTTATGTTTCTCTGAGGAAAAGAGTACAAGCAATCCAATATTTTTACAAAGGTATGTAAACGAATGCTGTATTTAAAGTACTCAATAATGCAAGTTAAACTACCATTTGGTTGTATTGTTTTATTCCCTTGTTCTACAATAAGCTATTAAAATCTGCATCCATTCTTGTTGCTCGACAGCTATTCATCAACTTGATGACAGTGTTGATGCTCGGTTAACTCTTTCGTCTCTTCTTCTTGAAGAAGGTAGAGATGACGAAGCCATTTCTGTGCTGTCTCCTCCAATGGAATCAGGTATTTTTGTTCTTGTTGAATTTTTTTTATGTTAGAACCTGTAACCTTTCTTAATAAGTTTTCTTTTACGTTTTCAGAATCAACACTTGAGCCAAATTCACGCATATCTAGACCATGGTGGCTTAATGGAAAGATAAAGTTGAAGCTTTCTCAAATTTATAAAGCTCAAGGGTCCCTTGAGGCTTTTGTAGATGTGATTTTTCCTGTAATTCGTGATACACTGTTTCTCGAAACTTTCCAACAAAAGGTACAATATTACACACACATGCACTCTCTCTGTCTCTCTCTTTCTCTCTCCTGCATATGCTCATACCAAAGAGACACATTATTATTTCTTCCCTTTAAAAAAAAAAGTCATTAATAGAGAGGAAAGATAACTGTGGAAAATAAAATATCCTTGTGAATATAACAGAATTATAGAAGAAATTTACAGGACTATTGAAAACAATTTCATGAAATGTGTTTGACAACTATGAAAACAAGCAATGCCTGATTCCTAATGAACTTTTGCTTGGCTACAAAGAATTTGTCCCCCCCCCCCCAATCTGCATGTATGCTACGCTAAAGAGAATTTGAACTTATTTTTCTTAAATTTCAAGAAGTATAATTTTGTACTTTAAATCCAAAAATAACTTCTAAAAAATCCTCATACTTATTTGTCATAAAAGTCTCGCAATGCCAAAATAGTTTCAAGCCAAAGAAAATGTTTGGAGAAAATAGTAACATATCCATGTTAAATACTTCTTTTACATATTTAACTTCACTAAATTTAATTCATCATTTCACTTTATTTCTTCAATGTATGGATTTAGGTTAAAGCCCGGAAACGGCTTTCAACTACTGTTCTTCATGAAAGGGCGAAGGTTCTAGATGACTATCAAACTGGTAATGTGTTTCAGGGATTTAAGCCTGTTGCTTCGGCTGCAGAACTGTGAGTATCATCTGTTCTTTTCAGTTTGCTTTCAGGTCTTGATGTCTAAAATTTGAACTTACTGATGGTCTGGGCATATTAACTTTCTCAACTCATGCAGTTAAAAGATTCAAAATTTCAGGTGTCTAAATTCGAATTTGGCACCTAATGCTTATAAACCTTAGTTTACTTGAAGAAGCTGACCACGTCAATTTCGTTGCTTCATACATTTAATATATTTACATATTAATACTTCTTTGGTATCAAAAGTAAACAAAATTTACTCAAAAAAGTATCATGATCCTTCACCCCATGTGTGTCCCAGGACTGTTCAAGATTTATTAAAAACCGTACAGCCGAATTAGATCTGAACAAAGCAGGTCATCAGATTTCCCTTTAATGTTTTAGTGGAAGGGTATTAACATTAATAATAGGTTTGAAGAGATTGTGCTTCAGTATCTAATTTCTTGGTGACAGAAAATAATTGGTGGAGGCAGATGCAAATCCAAGGTGTTTTTTCATAGTTTTGCTAGTCTCAGGAGAAGAATGTGATTGATAAGCTGGAAAGGAAGGATGAGTGTCTTTCGTTGAGGAAAGAAGAAATCGAAAAGGAGATACACTCAGTTTTGGAAAGATGTTCTCCGAAAATGAATTATGAGATGGGGTGTGAAAGGTCTATAGATGTTGTATTTATAGGGAGATTACAATGGTAGAAAAACCGTGAGAATTGGAGGATGTTATAGAGAAATTTTAATATTTACTGGGTTTGGATGATTTTACATTTGCTTCTTTCAGGATTTTGTCTGGGTTTGATGAAAGGTTGTTGAGTAGTTTGTATTTTTTTAAATCGATTAATCAACGTACTCATAATGTCTTATTAACAAAAATGCTATTATAGAAAAATATATCAAATATGGTCTATTTTATATTGATGTTGTACTTAAAGGGAGATTATAGAGTTTGGGTTGGGATATTTTTTTTTTTCAAGTAGATTAATCAACAGTCATAATGTCTTGTTCAAAAAAAAAAAAAAAAACTATTATAGAAAAATCTATTAGTATTGGCTAGTTTTGATGTGGTTCAAAAAGGATGAGAGGTCACTCGTTATTATGTCATTTTCATATTCTAAGTTTATACTTTTAGTTACTTTATTTTCGCTTTAGTAAGCAAATTCACGATTGCCTAATCTAGCGAACATTTTTGAAAATAGGCAAGATTTGTTGTTAAATTCCAAGAAAACTAAAGATAGTTAATGCATAGGAGATGCTACAATAAAATTTTCAGAACTAATTACTTAATGCTAATTGCATCTAAAAAATCATGAGTAAAATAAAATAATTAATTATGTGATGGCATATAATAATGAAAATAACCTCCATGTTCACGTAAGAACTTGTTTATTTCACTTTTCCTCTTTCCATCAAGTCCACTCTTCGATCCCCTACTTGAACAACAAACCTTAATACAATTAATACTGGAAATTTGTGTTTTAAAAATAACATGAGTTGTGAAATTCAATAATATAATGCAATGGATTTCCTCCCTACAAGAATGTGTCAAAAAATGCTACCTTTTCGTTTCTGTTACAAAATTGAGCTATGAAATGTATATGCCATCGCAATCTCTCATGTAGACATTTATTCTATGTAGTACTACATGCTCAATCCATCTCATTCGCTCTTTGCCATTTTTGATCACATTTTCCTTAAAAGAATAACCTATTTTATTCTTCCTTAGGTTTGTATTCATAATAATTATAGAAATGGAATTCATAATACAACCGTGCATATATTTTTGCCTTGTGATTTTAAAATAAGGATGCAAATCTTGAATTCAATGTTGTCATTCATGTGCTCTCGTTAATTTTTCTTTTTGAATTTGAAGAATATACTTGTTCCCTCCCTTTCTTCTATTCCTTTTCATTTTTCTTTCCATAGTAAGCTCTTGTTTGAGCCCCATTGTCTAAAAACTCATTTTTCCTCAAACTTATTTTCAACCACACATTCTCCCAATAAAATTACTTCCACGTAAACTTAAAACGTTTTCTTATGTTTTGACCACATATTCTCAAAAAACTTGCTACTACAAAATTCGTTTCCTCAAAAAATGGGGATCGTAGCCTAAATTGTATTGTATGAATGGGTGTATGTTAGCTGTTCGTCTCTTTTTCACCTCAAAGGCCTATTTATAAGTTGAGACCATGTTTGAATTGTCAAGCAGCATTCAATATGGAGTAGATTGAAGACAAATTGCATGGTAAAAAATGATTTAGATTGTGCTACAATGTATTAATCCAAATTTGTATGGTGTCATGTTTGTGCAAAATTATTCCCAAAGTTTTAGATAATAGGTAGAGAGAAATCTTGGAGTATACAGTTCCTTACAATGAGGGTGCATTTGTGAAAGGGAGGAAATTCAAGATGTAGCCCCTGTTTGTCCTATATTATTTTTTTTAATTCTCATTCTTCTATTCATTTTCAACCACACATTCTTCAATAAAATAATATTTTCCATCACCTCAGTAACTTTTCCTTCTTTTTCAACCACATATTTCTCAAAACATCACTTCAAAAAATGCATTCTTTCATTTTAATGTGCACCAAACACACTCTAAACTATTTTATTTTTTGTGAACAAACTATTCGTTAGCCCAACATTATCCGTAGGCCCAAGCCCAAGACAAATCCAGTCTAGGCACATTTTAATGTGCACCAAACACTTGTAGTGTTTAGTAAAGGTACAGTGAAAGTTGAAAAAAGGGAGAATAATTTTATAAATTAAAATCTGATTTTAATCCGTACCAAACAAGCTCTAGATCTTTCCTAGGAAATAAAGGTTTTAGCTTGGGGTGGAGGATGTGACGTATGTATATATATAAAAATAGAATACATATCTTGTTTTACATATAGAAATTTAAAAACTTGGCTGCTCTCAATCCATGATACTTTTATGCTCTGCAACACGAACACTTCAATAAGGATAGCGTGTCCATGACACTTATCGGGCACTGCCTTTTTCATTTTTTTTAATCAAAAATATTATATATTTTTAACTCAAAATATTAATTAAATAATAAATATGTACTCGTATTTAAAAGATTTTGACAAGAAAAATTAATAACAAGTATAAAATTATATTTATACTATATAATTAAATAATTTAATAAACGTGTCGATGATGTGTCATGTCAACAATTTTTTTAAAAATCGCTTGTCGACGTGTTTGTGCTGGTGCTTCGTAGCTTTTATGTGCACTTTTCCTTTAAGAAGCAATGATATTTGTAAACTCATTACGTACCTGTATCCGATATATATCTAAGCTTGGATACTCTTTAATACCCTTCGATACGTACCAGATACGTGTTTTTTAATTATTTTATGTTTTTAAAGTTTTGATACTTTTTTAGCCCGTATTTGGTAGAAATTAAATCCCAGATTTTAATTTGAGTCAAATTCAACAACTAATTTAAATCATACATTTTATGGAATCTACAACTTTTCTACCGCACATCTCATCAACTTTTATCAAAATCTACTGAAATTTTAATTTTAATCCCCACCAAACAAGAGATTAATTATTATATATATATATTTTAATTATTTTCGATACGTATCCGATACGTTAGGACACGTGAAGAAGAGTGTTATTAATTTTAAACTCTTTTAAAACTCATTGTTATTGACTATATATTGAAAATGATTTTTTACTTTATTGAATATTAATAATATTTATTACAAGTACACAATTAGAGTTTTAAATTAATTGACTAGACTTTTTATTAAAAATACACAATATTATTTAGCACCTATTTGGTTTGGATTAAAATCTCAATTTAAAGTCCACAATTAATTTTAACCAATCATTTTGTGGGACCCACAACTTTTTCAACCACACATTTCATCAATTTTTGTTAAAGTCTACTAAAAATCTGATTTTAATATCTACAAAACAGGGACTTAATAGTGTAATACATGTGAAATTATGTTAATAATTGATAAGTATATTTTTATCATTGGAAATAGATAGTAACCAGTATGGAGTGTGTATTTTTTTGTGCACTCCATAAGAAGTAATAACTCCACTAAGAATTGAAGAATTGATTTTCATTAATAGCAATTTGCATTTTTTTATCAAGAAAATTAGATCTCTATTCAAAAGGAGAATTCGGAATGTAGGACATTGTAGGAGACTCATTTGATACTCTTGAAGTTGTTGGGCTGGTTGATGTTGCTAATCTATTAGCCAGAGTTGGAGAGTTTTATTTTTAATGATAATAATGATCATGTTGAAGAAAATAAAGTTGGGATAATTAAGGATTAATATAAAATGTTTTAGTATTTTATTTTATTTTTATTATCATGCTTATGTTTTAAGTTTTTATATATTAATGAAATTATGTTAAATTTTATAACACGTGTCCATGCATCCTATTTTTTTAAAAGCCAAATTGACGTACCCGTATCGTATCATGTTCGAATTACGTATTTGTATTCGTGCTTCTTTGCTTTCCCTTCCACCACATGAAGAAAACTAAAAGAAAGTAACAAAAATATCCCTTTTGTGAAGAATCAGGAAGCTACCTAAAATCAGAAATTTATTTGTTTCAATATTTTTGTAACTTGTTTGCATATGATAGATAACATTCTATTTGAATTGTTGGGGAGCTTGTAATGACCTAGGCCTCTTTTTCAAGCCATTATATCATATATATTGTTCGCTTTTGGTATCATGATTGAGCTTAAGTTTCTCCTAAGGGGATGTCATGGGTTTGCATCCTAGGAACGCGATAGAAATTCGTGAGGGGTAAGATGGGTCAAAGTTTTTGTAGAGTAGACTTTACGTAAGTTAACGGTTTGGACATAAAGGCCGGATCGTTACAAAAAAGCGCATTTTTTTGTAACGAGTAACGACATGGCCTTTGTGTTCAACATGTTATATCACACACTATCTGCTCTGGGAAAATTTAAACCCATCGTACCTCTCGCGCTCCAGAATTCGAACCCAGGGTCTTTCTCTTAAAAGAAATTTAAGTTGAATCCTGATACCAATTGGATAACTGGTACCAAGATCTAGCTTAAGTCTCTCTTAAGAGGAGGTCATGTGTTCGAATCTTGGGACACGATAAAAATCCGTGAGGGATAAGATGGGTTTAGGCTCTCTCGAAATGGAAAGTATGTATGATATAGTGGTTTGGGCATGAAGCTTGGGTCATTACAAAAAAAACGCGCATTTTTAATGATTATAGCCTCGTGCCCGACTGTTCTTTTACATACTGTCCGCTTTGGGAAAGTTTAGTCCATCTTACCCCTCACGAATTTTTATGGCCTCTCTTAGGGTTCAAATCCAAGACCACTACCTTATGAGAGATTTAAGTTGAATCATAATACCACTTGAGCATTATCTAACAGCTATTAATACTACATGATGTTTCTCAGTTTTAAAACATAGGAATAGTGTGAAGGGAATGTACAGGGAACTATGTTATCCCAAACAGTGATGCTAGAGGAACTTGGATAACATTGCTTGCTAATTTCTTACTGCATTATTGAAATGATGGTCCAGTGCTTCCACATGATGACACTAGAATAGCGCGGACAAAGTCATTTTCACTCTGAACCATCTAAATATAAAAAATGTTGTTCTTTTAAGTTAGAGGAACATGTTGAAGACAATTTTCAGTCCATGAAGAAGCTACGGATGAGAATTTGGTAGTGGAATGGAGAAGGATTTTTAATCTTGTAGGAACTAACTCTAAAGAAAACAATAGATCTATGTGAAAATAGAGTCTCAAACTTCTTGCTGACTAGTTTTTCCATCATCGTCATTATTATTCTGAAATAGTATTTAGTGGTGCACTGTAATGCCTCCAATTTGTCAACTTGTTTTGTACTAAGTTGAAATTTCATCTTTTCATTCACATGATTTTTTGACGATCATTTGTTTTGATCAACTTGTGTTTAGCAGTCTTTTCATTCACATAATTTATTATGTTCATTTGCTTATATAGATGGGGCAGTGTTGGAAGAGTATTGGCCTTTGGTGTCTTGTAGATTTTATGTGTAACTTCTAAAGTTTTGCCCTGTGAAATTATGTTGGAGCCTTTTTATTCATTTAGGCAAGTTATATTAGTTACAGATCCTTTATAACATTTGTGCTAGAGATTTGGCACACTACCACTGTTGACTTGATGTGGAGTTCAAAACAGTTCAGAACAAACATGTTTCACCTCCTATGTAACTGTTATAATCTTCAATTTAGTGACAATCCATCATGCATTTACAGCAAATTTATGGAGGAAGCTCTTATTAGGGAACTTAGAGTGGGGAATCTATTGAGATAGTGGGGTTTGGTTCATGAAGTTGTTTTTCTTTTTCCATTGGTGAACAAGTGTCAATTCATTTATCCCGCCCGAAATCAGCTTTGCAGAATGATTTGCTGTTCCAGCTTTAGAAATTTGTAATTGTACAAGATGTAATGTAGTTGTGATGGTGGAATATGTGTTATTAGTGCATCATTAGTTTCATTTATTGAAAGAGTGGTGTCATCAGAATTATTTATGTTTTATCTTACACTCGATAACAAGCTGCCAGTTTCAATATTCTTCCTCTTCTTCTTCCATGTATATATTGTGGAATAATTATCATTTCCTTATTACAATGTAACAGCTCAAAAGCTTCCAGAGCGAAGAGGATGCTTCGGAAGAAGGCTACAATAAAGGAAGCGAAAAAAGCTGCAGCATTGGCTGCTGGGATTGATTGGAAGAGTGATGATTCAGATGATGAGTGTCCTGTAAGAAGTCAAAGTTTTATGTGAATTGAACCAAAATTATTCTCTGTTGGATTATTAAGATTTGATAGAATCATCTAATAATTTTTTGCAGCAAGATTTGCGTGAGCCTCCGTTGCCAATTCTAAAAAATGAAGAGCACCATCATCTCATCATAGATGTATGTCTCATGCTTGCAATTCCTCTCTCTCTCTCTCTCCATGCATTTGTGTACTTGAATGTTTCTTTTCAACTTTTTCTCCTTGTAAGTTTTCCATTTCTTGTCCTTGTATCTTGTAGAAATTCTGCTATAAGGTTGTTATCTAGCTTTTTGATCGTTTGATTTCTCGCAAGTGAACATAATCGTGAACAAGTAATATAGTAGTATATAGAGTGTCGAACCCACGATGACTAAGTATTCAATCGAGTTCAAATTTATAGCAACCCTAATCGAGTAGCAAATAGGTTTTGAGTTTTCGATATTAATATATAAATTATCGATTAAACTAGAAAGTTATATAACTGGTTTGATTTCAAATATGTGAAAATATTGTTAAGATGTTGAATCTTCCATATTAATTCATTTTAAACACAACAAATTAAGGTGACAATTTGTAATTATTCTTGTTGGTCAGAGTTCTTAA
Organism: Fraxinus floribunda; assembly: GCA_903798395.1. NCBI lineage: Eukaryota > Viridiplantae > Streptophyta > Magnoliopsida > Lamiales > Oleaceae > Fraxinus > Fraxinus floribunda. The sequence continues at coordinate 19,543 of CAIGRS010018728.1, forward strand.
TATAATTAAAAACCTCTTTCGATAGTTATCAAATCTATTCTCCTCATGCATGGTTTTAAAAAACGTAAACGGGTACTAAGGCGTTTTATTGTCACGAGGCGAGGCGTAAGTTTCAAAACAAACAAAAAAACTCAAGTTGAAAAATTAGAAAACAACATAAAAATATATAGAACACGAAAAATGAAAAATGTAAGCCTCATGTGACCCTTCTATCTCCCGATGAAAAATATAAACATGATAAATGCATTAAACGATCTAGAACACCTATGGAAACCATGTAAAGCATAGAGGTATATCCCTATCCTCTATTGAACTTTACAATATTTATTATTTTTAGCTAAAAACATATTATCTCTCTCGATGATAAAAGAGATCAATAAATCATCTCAATTAGTAGCTAATTAATTGAAAATTCGGTGAAAATAATAATAAACATCCAACAAAAATAGTCATCAAAATAATTAATTAATATCAAAAATTTCGTAACAAGGGTTCATTTCATCCTAACAATGTATAAAACTAGCCTAACATATCGAAATCATATTTAAGTGAAAAGATATAACCCGATTTTTTGATAAAATGAGAAGATGAAGATGAATTTTGAAATTTTGAATATTTTCAATGGTTTCTTGATGAATCTCCACTTGCACATTCTCTTCTTTGTTCGAAAATCAAGTTTGAATCTTCACTTGATTGAATTCTTGCAAGTCCCCTGCAATTCTCTGACAAAAACTATGAATTTTCCTCATTTGATGATAATAATTGATGAATATTGGAGTATAAGATGTACGTGAGAGATCTCTTATATGTATTCTGCTGTTAGGTATTTGTAGGAGTAGAAAATTGGTTGAAAATCACGTCCAAATTGGTTTCAAAAAGCGTTCCAACGAATAATGAAAGTTGCATTTGTGCACGGATTTTTTTTCTCTGCACAAGTCAGTAGTTTGGTCATAACTTTCTCTCTTGATATCCAATTGAGGCAATTCAAAGTGTGTTGAAAAGCTAACTTAAAGGCTACAACTTCTATAGAAATGGGATTTTTCCAATTCGCACGTTTATTGTGCCAAAAATGAGTCAATATTCGGCTAAAAATTCGAAATATAACTTGTGCGATTGAAAATTGATTTTGATAATATTTTGATCATATTTCATTCCTTTTCGAGTTCTAATTCCATTCAATTGTCTCCTAACAATCTTCAAAGTATCTTCTTGTGTCCGAATCAACTATTGAATATTTACAATTTGGTCCTCAAACTTTGGACTCTGCCATTTTTCCTCGATTTCCTTTTGTTTCTTCCAATTTCTCGTTTAACCATTGAGTTTTACCTATATAACATAAAATACAACAATTTAGGATATATTTTGTCAAAAGAACTACCAAATATTGATATTTTAAGACTCTAAATAAGTGTATAAAATACACTTATCAAGAGGAATATTAGCACACAACT
>CAIGRS010018734.1:0-10006 GCA_903798395.1 Fraxinus floribunda
AGAAGTGTATCTATAAAATAAGCATAATATCCAATACTTCTCCATGGGCCTTAGAATTGTAAATTTTGAAGCCCAATTATGGAAACAATAAAACTAACGGAGAAAATAGATTTTCCGTTAAAACAACAAATTCCGTTAAGTTTTCCGTTAAAACAAGAATTTCCGTTTCATAGCCACTTTATATATATAGAAGATATGGGTAAAAAAACAATAAATTTTTATTATTTTATTTTTTTACAAATTAATAACATATATTAATTAGGAAAAAAGGCAAAAAAAAAAAATATATGTATCTAACTCTTTCCTCTTATAATATCGGGTGAAAAGTAAAACAAGAAGATTATTGGCACAATTCTCTTTAAAGAAAACTCAATAGATAAAGGAAAAGAATAGTTGATTTGTTAATTTTTCAACCCAAATGGTCTCAAGAAAGGCTTATGTGTTTTTTATGACTGATGAGTATAAAAGTAAAATAGAATCATTTTAAAGAACATATAAGAAAATAAAATAGAATTACAAACCTAAGATGAGGATAAACTTGACGCAACAAGCTTGTTTCTGGAAAATACCACTCATAATTGTAGATTCTCCCTAGCACACACGCATAGAGGATGGAACTGAAGGAAGGAATTGGCCTTAAATCTGATTTCTCCATCTAGCTAGGAAAAAAAAAAGAAAAAAGAAAAAAAATCTGAGGCCCCCTTTTAAATTGGGCCTGAGGCACATGCCTCATTTGCCTTTACCCAAAACCAGGCCTGCACGACTCTCTTTGCTCTAGATTCGGTGGAAACTGAAATTGCTGTCACCTACAGCGAACATTTATTGGTGAAGAAGACACAATGTAAATTTGTTGTTGTGTTGTTAAATTTTAGTTATTTTTGCCTCTCTTCGTTAGTTGTACATTTTGCAAATGAATAAATGATATTTTCCTAGTTTACAATTACTTTCTGGTTTCAAGTTTGTTGAATTGGATAATATAGAAACAATGGGAACTAATTGTAATTTGGGTGTAGTGTTTTAGTTTTGCGAAGTCTCGATGACTGAATTATCCATTTATGCAAACAGGGAGATATAATTTGGAGGTGTAGCTCTGTGGGGTTTTAATTCAAAAAACTTAATTGATTTTCCTGAATCACCATTGCTATTTGTAGTTTTATGGATCCGCAAATGAAATCTTGGAAAAGAAAAGAGAGAGAAAAAAATGGATTGAGTTAATTTTCTTCACTGCATAGAATGACACACTACTATATCCATATATGTAAAATGATTGGTTCTATTCTAACTAGTGGGAGTTCAAAGTTCTTATTTTTGTTTATGAAAGTTGTATTGCATTTATTTTATTTTTATCCATATTGAAATATAGATCTGAACAGTAGATATTAGTATTATGAATTCGTAGATAGGATACATGTACTAAACAACTAGGGTGTTCTTTGCCCTTTTTTTCACTTGAAAGCTAAGTATTGAGTTTTCTCTATTACTTTTGAGTACTTTAAAGTAAGATTTGTTTTGAGTTTTTAACTTTCTTGACATCCATCTTTCAATTATAATTAGTCTTGTTATTCTATTATTGTATCTACAAAATTGATTCAGAAGCATGGCATTTTATCAAAAATTGAAGTTTCATCCATTTTCAACCCTTGTCTTCCTCTATGGTTTGTGTTAGCATGAGAGATTTTGTCAACTCTCAAGATTGGAAAATAATAATTATAGGATTCTACAATTAGTATTTTGTTACTCTTTATATGTAAATTGCCTAGAATAAGACTTCACGTTTCTGTAGCTAGTACTTGTGTATATATTTACCTCATAAAGAGAAGAAGAATAAGGAAAACGCGGTGATTATTCACCAAATCCTTCTGATTCGTCATGGTATCAGAGCGTACATATAATTAAAAATTGTACTAAATTCTTATTATCTTTTCTGAATCTAAATGGCAGCCCCAGACCATAACCCCACTATCACGAATTCACCAAATTCAATTATTCCCGCCACCACCAATTATAGTCCAACAGGACAATTCCAGTTTCCCCACTAGTATTATTCTTGATGAAACAAATTTCCCATTATGGTCACAATTGATGGAGATGCGCATTGGAGCACCGAACAAAATTAGATTTCTTACTGGAGAAATGGTAACACCAGCACCCAATGATCCTTGCTATGCAACGTGGATTACCAACAATCACAAAGTTAAGAGTTGGCTCATTGATTCAATGAGTCCTCATCTAATGCAGCAGTTTATCCGACTGGCCACTGCCAATGAGATATGGGAGGTTGTTGCGAAAACTTTCTACGATGGATCGGTCGAAACCCATTTGTTTGAATTAAACCGAAAGTCTTTCACCACAATGCAGGATGGTCGACCTTTGTCTATTTACTATAATGAACTGGTTGAAATTTTTCAGGAAATCGATCATCGAACGAACATACATGAAGGATCTGTTGAAGGGGTTGTACATATGCACTCTATGATGGCTAGGCTACAAGTCCATATGTTCCTTAGTGGACTTGATTCGGAATTTGATCAGATCCGCAGGGAGATTCTACGAAAGGATCCAAAGCTGGATTTGGAAAACACATATGCATATCGAAGGAGAGAAGCACAACAAAGACAAATCATGGGAAGTTCTCGACCAGTTCTTGAAAACTCAGCCATGGTGGCACATCGAAACACCAATTTTGCAAAGGGACGAAATAACCCACCCTTAGGGAAAACTAACCATTTTGTTTGTAGCCATTGTGGTGAAACATGACACTCAAAACAACGATGCTATGAGATTATCGGCTATCCGGATTGGTGGGATTTCTCAAAGAAGCCGAGAAAAAACATTACTGGCAAAGCAGCAGTAGCTACACAAGGGGATATCCAGTCACAACCTACTGCCAACGTGGTTCAATAAGGTATCTCTAGTAATGTAGATGCATTTTTTGCCACTTCTAAGAATAGTACTTGGATTATTGATATAGGAGCATCCGATCATATGACTAGAGATCTTAGCAATTTACAAATTATTCACCCATCCTCTCAATCTGTTATCTCCACTATAAATGGAGGTATTTATCCTATCACGGGGAGGGATTTGTTGTATTGTCCAAAACCTTGACATTTTACACTATATTGGTTGTTCCCACATTGGAGTATAATCTTTTGTCTGTTAGTCAAATCACCTCATCTCTTCAATGTATTGTAACTTTTTGGCCTTCATTTTGTGTTTTTCAGGACATTTTGACCCGGAAGACTCTTAGTTATGGTGTTAAACGGGACAAGCTCTACCACTTGGAATTGACTGAGGATGGGAAACATCAATTCGGCCATGCATTTAATACAAGTGGAATTGAGAAGGTTCGAGCAAATATATGGTTATGGCATAAAAGATTAGGACATATTTCTTTTGGTTATCTTAAGAAACTTCGACCAAAGTTGTTTTCTAATTTAGATGTTTCAGATTTTCATTGTAATGTATGTGAATTGGTAAATAAGAAGTCACCGGATTCCTTATTTGCCAAGTTTGAATAAATTCTCTGAACCTTTTATTGTTATACACTTTGATATTTAGGGGCCTGCAAAGGTTCCATCAATTTCAAAGGCTCGTTACTTTGTTACTTTCATAGATGAATGCACTCGGTTCACGTGGTTGCCCTTGCTCCATAAAAGGAGTGATGCATATACAGCTTTCCAAGAGTTCTATAACATGGTACGTACACAGTATCAACGGTAAATTCGGATTTCGAAATCTGACAATGCTATGGAATTTGTTGATGTTTCATTTGGCAAGTATCTTAGCCAGCTAGGGATATGACACCATACTTCATGTACGTACACACCACAATAGAACGGTCTGTCAGAAAGAAATAATAGGCAAATTATAGAGGTAGTACGTCCATCTCTTTTTGGGATGAACGTGCCACGATTTTATTGGGGAGAGGCAGTCAAATCAGTTGTTTACTATATCAATCGGGTTCCTTCTCGAATTATTGGATTTCAAACCCCTCAACAAAAGTTGCGGTCTTTCTGCTCTCTCTCACATATAACAAACCTTGAACCAAGAGTGTTTGGGTGTATAGTATATGTTCATATCCCAAAAGTCTTACGAAGTAAACTGGATCCTTATGTGAAATGTTGTGTTTTTGTTGGATATTCAAATTTTTAGAAGGGCTACATATGTTATGACCTCTAGAATAAGAAGTTACATGTCACCTTAGATGTCTCCTTCCGTAAGATCGAACCATACTACGCAGGAAGTGTTTTGAGCTCATCTCTTCAGGGAGAGAACTTGAATGAAGAGTCTAGGTTTTTTCGAGGAGACAGTGGAATTTCTAAGGATGAGGCCGAGTTTTTAGAGCTGGAAGCCATGGAGGAAAGATTGAATACACATCAACATATTGTTGATCAATCCACTAGTTCTTAGTCCGATTTAGAGGTTCCAGGTCTGCCAAGCTTACCGAAGAATTATGCAGTAAAGGAAAGTGATGAAGAAGTCTTAGAATAACCCGTATTAACACCATTAACTGAGGAGCTTCCCCACAATGTTCAAGATAATACTATACCCCAAGCAATGTTTGATTCTCTTTCAAATGAGGAAGAATACTCTAAGGGTTATCCTCATTCTTCTCGTTTCCCACCAAGATCAAATAGAGGTATCCCAAAGAAACAATATGAACCTGATCTCAAAGCTAATGTTAAATATCCTATTAAAAATTATATCTCTACTAGTAGATTATCGGATTCATATGCTCTAACTGTAGATCAATTGTCCAAAATATATATTCCTAGTAGTGTGCAGGATGCATTAGCAGATCAAAAAGTGGAAGAAGGCAATGAATGAAGAGATGGAAGCTCTGCAAAAGAACTCAACTTGGGAACTAGTTCCACTACCAAAAGGAAAGAAGACGATAGTCAGTTGCAAATGGGTGTATACTGTGAAACTTAAAGCTGATGGAAGCATCGATAGATACAAAGCAAGGCTAGTGGCAAAAGGTTACACGCAAAAATATGGAGTTGATTACTAGGAGACCTTCACACCAGTATCTAAACTCAATACTGTTCGCATACTCATATTAGTAGTGACACCTCTGCGACAGTTCGATGTAAAGAATGTCTTTCTAAATGGTGACTTGGAGGAAGAAGTATATATGGAGCTTCCTCCGGGTGTTAAACAAGGATCCATACATAAAGGCAATGTGTGCAAGTTGCAAAGATCATTATATGGATTGAAAAAATTGCCTAGAGCTTGGTTTGGAAGATTTACGCAAGCAATGAAGTCAATTTGTTACAGGCAAAGTAACTCTAACCACACCTTGTTTATTAAACATAAAGAAGGGAAGGTAACAACATTGATCGTATATGTAGATGATATGGTATTGACCGGTAATGATCTTGAAGAAATGAAGAAGCTGCAAAAATATTTGGCCACCAAGTTCAAAATGAAAGACTTGGGACAACTACGATACTTCCTAGGTATTGAAGTATCTCGATCAAGACAGGGAATCTCCCTTTCTCAATGGAAGTATGTGTTGGATTTGCTAACTAAAATCGGGATGTTATCCTGCAAGCCAACTGAAACACCGATGGAGATAAATCATCAACTTGGATTGTCTTCGAACCAAAATCTAGTAGATGTAGGTCGTTATCAACGACTAGTGGAGAAGTTAATCTATCTAACTCACACTAGGCTAGATATTGCCTATGTTGTGAGTGTAGTAAGCCAGTTTATGCAAGCTCCAAGTGAAGACCACATGAATGCTGGCTATAGAATCTTGCGGTATTTGAAAAATGCTCCAGGAAAAGGGTTATTGTACTGAAAAAATAAAGCACCCACCATTGAAGGTTACACCGACGCTGATTGGGCAGGAGATCAAACAACCAAGAAATCTACCTCGTGTTATCTCACATTTGTAGAAAGCAATCTTGTTACCTAGAGGAGTAAGAAGCAGAAGGTTGTTGCTCGTTCAAGTGCAGAAGCAGAGTTCCTAGGTATAGCTCATGGTTTATGTGAGCTGCTATGGATTAAAGAAGTTCTAAAGGACCTGGGAATCGAGTGTTCGAATCCTATGAGTTTATTCTGTGATAACAAGGCTGCAATTCGAATTGCACAAAATCCAGTACAACACGATCACACTAAACATGTTAAAGTTGATCGTCATTTTATTTGGGAAAAACTTGACCAGAAGATCATTCAATTTCCATTTGTCAAGTCCAAGAGTCAGCTTACGGATGTTCTCACAAAGGCAGTCTCAAGGAGGATATTTCATGCAATGATTGACAAGTTGGGTATGATAAATATCTATGCACCAACTTGAGAAGGAGTGTTAGCATGAGAGATTTTGTTAACTCTCAAGATTGAAAAATAATAATTATAGGATTCTACAGTTTGGTTGTTCATCATTGTCGCATTTTTGAGGAAAAAATATGCAAATGAAAGCTGGGAAAGGGGAATGTGGAATTCTTTTTGCTCTCTTTGCTTGAATTACATGGGTATATATGGCTGTGTTGGTTGAATAATTTAGTGACGATTATAATATTTGGTCAGGTTGTAGCTTTGCTTGACAATCTTCTAGAATGGGGTCATACATGAAATTTAAGTACTTTGGGGACACGGTGCAGTTGAATGTCATCGGGGGATACCAGTGGCTAATTATCTATTGGGTCGACAATGGTCCTTATATTCTTGACCTTTGATGAGTTCCTGAACACCTAGGTTGGACCTGAAAAGGACTTTGGATCTATGAACATGGAGGACCTTAGTTGAAGAGACTCAAGCCATGTCATCTTGTCCCAGTGGGGGAGATGAGATGGCCATGGGTGGAAATTTGCAGAGGCAAGGTTCTCTAACATTGCCACGTACATTAAGTCAGAAAACTATTGTCTTTGCCCTTACATGTCCCCTCTTTTTTATGTTCTATTGAGTAATGATTTATATTTTTCGATTTATCATTTGACATTGAAGTTTATTGCTGAATTGCAGTCTCACCCTAATGCCAAGCCAATGGCATGTGCTCGTTTGGTTTCATTTTGATAGATATTACTTATATTAGTTGTTGGCGTCATAACCCTTTTGTTTTCATGTGGAATTCAGTCCCAGTTTGGTGGCATTTAATTTATTTCTCATACTAATTTTCAACTATACATTTACACGATAAAATATTCTATACGTAAATTCAAAACTTAGTGATCCACAGGAGATAGATAATTCTAAAAGATTGGGAGCTGGTGTAGGAGCACGTAGTTCAAAAGGGTCTTGGTATTACAAGAAGTAGGTCTGAAAGTACTGAGGGTTAGTTGAGTCTATGCCAAATTGCAAGTCAATTTGTCTATAGTGGATTTACTGATTTGGGCCCGGAGTGTTTTAATCATTTGCGAAGGGTAATCATCTATGAACAATTAATAAGTGACTTGTTGTTTTTAATTGGTTAATTACACTCGTGGATCTAAATAAAATATTAATTTGAAACTATGAGTCTACAAGAAGCATAACATTTGCATAAGTGAGTTAATTGTCCAAATGGTTATTGAACTTACGTCTATATCTTCAATTGCTCACTAAGGTTTGAGATGCCGAGTTTTGACCACTAAGCTTTGAAAAATGTTAAATGTTACTCATTGGTATAACTTTTGTTTAAACCTCTGACAGAATTGATGACATGGCCGACTAAATGTACACGTGTTGTCCCCATCACGCCGTTAAACTTTGAGATGATTGAATTTCGATCATTAAACTTTGGAAAATGTCTCTGATTGCTAACTAAAGTTTGAAAAATATCTTCTACTGCTCACTAAGCTTTAAGGTAGTCAAATTTTGATCGCTAAATTTTGAGATAGTCAAATTCTGGTCACTAAACTTTGAGATGGTCAAATTCTGGTCACTAAATTTTAGAAAAGCCTTCAGTTGCTCACTAAATTTTAAAAAACGTCTTCTATTGCTCACTAAACTTTGAATAACATCTTCTATTGCTTACAATAAATTTAGATTTAATTAAAATTCATTGTTAAGTTTTGGATTAAAATCTGAATTTACTAACAACAAATTTAGCTTCTTGGTACCGATTAAAATTCAATTTTTAATCTAAATCAAAGTCAATAATCAATTTTAACCACATATTTTATGAGTCCTATAACTTTTCAACTGTATATTTCATCAGTTTTATCAGAATATACTAAAAACCTGATTTTAGTTCATACCAAACAAGGGCTTAGTCCATGTTTGGTAGGAATTAGAATCTAGATTTTTATCAAACTTAAAGTCAATAATTAATTTTAATCACATATTTATGATAACCACACATTTCATCAGCTTTAACAAAAATATGCTAAAAATCTGATTTCGTTGTGTATTTCGTTATAAAATTCAAATATTAAAAGTAAAATTTAATTTAATTTCAATAACAAATTTATTGTATATTTCATTGCAATTAGTAGTCCCAATGAAAGATAAGAACCTCATAACATATTTTATACTATACCTTTGACTGGTGGATCTCATCTAAGTCTCTCAATATCGTTATAAAATCCTCTTAATCTTGCTCGAAGAAGGTCTCTTAACATACGCCGGCCATCTCGCTGATAATACTGTAATGCCTGGAGGCCTATCTAATTTCAGTCGTGTATACTATGCTCTATGCATAAACAACTACTATGTTTCATTAGTAAGACGTGCGTGCGAGGAAAAATACGAATAAAAGAAATTCTCTCGTTCCATACCTTGAAAATACTAGATGTTCGTTGATCGATGAGCGATGAAAAGTAACTTAATTACTAACTTTATTTTTACTCGTGCAATATGCTCAAATGTAAATATTTACAGAAAAAATAATTACAAATTTGTAACAAGTCTACAAAGGTAGACCACGTTCTGATACTAAACTATGACGCTCCAAATTCTATTAACCGGAAAAATTACTAAAATTGGTCAGTTTTATTAAAAAGAGATTTAATTTACTAAAATCATGAATGACTTGACGTCATAAAATTATTACAAAAACTCAGTTCTAACTTATACAATTTAACCTTGAATAATTAAAAACATAAAGATACTCAAAAGAGAGTTTAATTGATCTCTACAAAGCAAAATAATGCCTTCAGCAAATAAAACTAATGGAAGGGAAAAAGTGAATTCGTCTTTGTTCTTATTTTATTATTTACTTTTTGATCATTTGAATACATTGGTAAATGAATTTACCAATATTTAATTTGAATACATTGTTCTTATTTTTTAATTTTGCCTATATTTATTCTTTTGTGAAAACTAAGATGGAACTCGTATCATTTGTTAGATTAATTGTTTATAACTTTTTACGGAACCAAACTAAACTATTTAGTTCCGTTCGATTCCATATGGACCCAAATAAAATACCATAATTTCTTATATCATCTATCGTTTCTAGTCCCAGGGCACATCTCCAAGTTGTAAAAGGAAAAGGTGGAAAAGCTCCAACTTTGCTTGAGGTTGTCACGTCAAGGGTTCGAATTCTGAAATATAAATTTGGTTATTGGGTAAGTGTAAGTGTATAAGCAGCCTTCAGTGAATTTGGTCATTGGGTAAGTGCGGCTGCCCATGCTGACTCTGCCAAATAAGGATTTTCAGTGGAGTTTGTGAAGCTGCTGGCGCCATGGACAGTGTTAAGAAAGAGAGGAAGAAGGTAAAAGGTTGGGCATTTTCTTAACTTTGTTGGGCCCTTTTTTTTAATGTTCGGCTTTTTAGTTTTCAATAAGATTTGGGCCTGCAACTAAAAAAACCCAATAAAAATTATACGTTTCCCTACATAAATAAAAGAATATCTTGTCTCAATACTGTTTAAAAGTCGCGAGCTGAGCCGACGGATTTTTGGCTCGGCTCGGTTCAATTAAGTCGTCTAAGCCGATTTTTTTTTTATTACGTTTGATTCAGTATTTGAAGGTAGAAATATGCGTTTTAAGCGATTTAAAATTTGTTGGAAATATTGAAGTGCCGTTATTATAAAATATGGTCGGTAAATTTTAAAAATCAAAAATAATTTTATATTAAT
>CAIGRS010018812.1:0-12194 GCA_903798395.1 Fraxinus floribunda
ATATAAATTTTAATATATGAAAAATAATTAATAAATTAATTTATATAAGAATTAAATAATTAATTTAATTTTCAATTTAAAATTATTTATTTTCATTTGAAAAGGACTAAATTCTTTTTTTAATTTATAAAAATTTTAATATATGAAAAATAATTAATAAATTAATTTAAATAAAATTATATAATTAAGTTTTAACTTGGACCGACTAATTTGAAATTATTCATTTCATTTCATATATATATATATATATATATAATTAAATAATAAAAGTAAATAATTAATAAATTAATTTAAATAAAAATTAAATTTCAAAATCAAATCATAAAATTAAATAATTAATTTAAATAAAAAATAAAATATTTTAAAAATAAGAGTGTTTGGGAGAGTTCAAAATTCAATTAAAATTGAAAAAATAGTCATTATTGGGTCCCACCGTCTAATAAAGGTCAACAATAACGGATAGTTTTTCAATTTTAATCCGATTTTAATTTCTACCAAACACACTCTAAATGTTTATAGTCTGGGCGGTGAAACACGAAAGTAGCCAACTATAAACAGTCTGCGCTGACTTTTCACAGTCGACCAGACTATTTCTTGCCTTGAAATGGTCTGGGCAGACTATAACAATCGACTAAACAATCAGTTCAGACCGTTTTTTTAGTCATCTACTTCTACGTTTCCACTGTTTTTCTCATCGAAAAACGAAAACTCTTCCAACGAGAAAAACTTGTTTTTCTCCCAAATAACAATAAATTCAACATTTCTACACAAACATCTACCTAAATGATGAACAAAAAACTAAATAAATGTTAAATATAAATTTTATTATTCAAGAAAAATCAAAACCATAATTACAAAAAAATACTAACCTTGTTAAGATCACTTCACCGGTGAATGGTTGTGGTGGTTGGGTTGCCGAGTGTGAGAGGGGTTGTGGTCGACTAGATCTCGATTGAGATTTTTTTTCTTTTTCTTCCTTTTTTCGATTGGCCGTGTGGGGGAATGAGAGGGGTATTTTTGGGTTTTGTTCTTAAATTCTAAAAAAAAAAAATTACATGGTCAAAGGCCGAAGCGGAAACCTGGTCATTTTCACTTATTTCCACATTTTTGTGTTGGGAATGAAAGCAAGTTTGGCTATGGGTAATTAGCACATAACGTCGCCACCTTATCGTGAAAAACAACATTACCTTTCTTTTTTTTTTTTTTTTGCATTTTCACTCTTATTTCCCCATTTCATTGGGCAAAATTTCATTTTCATTCATTTTCTTACTTAAAAATTATTTAAATGACTAATATACCCTTCTCTTTAAATAAAACAAAAGGAAACAAGAAAAAAATTAATTGCAATCGTAGTCCCAAATTTTTTTTAAAGAGCACAAATGAGTTTCAAATAAATTATTAAAAGGTAATTAGCACATAATGTCATATATTTCACTATTATTGCAAAAAGTCCATAACTTAATTTTATTTATTTATTTTTTTTTGTATTTTCACCATTAATTATACATTTGATTTCGCAAACCATCATTTTTATCCATTTTCTAAATAAAAAGTTGTGAAATAACAAATATACTCTCATATTTAAATAAAACGCTAAACAATTAATTGTAACCATAGTCCCAAAAGAGTCCCCAATAAATTAATAAAAATACTATTTTTTATATAAAAAAAAAGTGCAAACAGTCCAATTTAAATTTATTTAAAATTTTTAAATAAAATTAAAAAGTGCAAATGAATCCCAACTAAATTATCAAAGAATTATAAATTAATTTTTTATTATTATTTAAATAGGACAATATATTCATTATTTCAGAGTTCTTTGTTGAGAAATTGGATGAAAATAATGGTTTGCACAATTAAAGATGTAAATAAGGGTTAAAATATCAAAAAATGAAAGGTATGGATGTTTTTTGCAATAATGGTAAAAGGTACAGACATTATGCACTAATGACCCTTTTAATAATTTCTTTGGGATTGATTTGCGCTTTTTAGAAAAATTTGGGACTATGGTTGCAATTAATCTTTTTCTTTTTTCGTTTTGTTTTATTTAAGGAGAGTAGTATATTTATCATTTCACAATTTTTAATTGAGAAAATAAATGAAAAAGACATTTTGCACAATAAAAGTGGAAATAAGAAAGAAATTGTTAAAAAAAAAAGGTAGAGACGTTTTCTACAATAACAATAAAAGGTGGGGACATTATGTGCTAATTAGGGGTGTGCATGAGTTGGGTTGTGTCAATTTTTGTCTCAACTCAAACCCAATCCAACACGATCGGTTTGATCATAATTCAACCCAACCTAACCCGTGTAAATGTTGAAACCCAATCAAGTATCGGTCGGGTTTGATTAGGTTGGTCGGTTTGGGACAATATGTCAACAAAGATTAAAGTAGGCGTGTCGGTTGGACGGATTTATAATTGACTCGTGACTTATATAATATCTAGGCCCCATTCGGTAGAGATATCGGATTAAAATGAAAAAAATAGTCGTTATTGTTGACTTTTATTAGACGAGTGGGATCCAATAACTGCTATATTTTCAATTTTAATCTCTACCGAACGGGGCCTAAGTCTCTATAGTTGCAATGACAAAAAAAATCTGAATTATTTTGGCACTTCACGCCCGGAAATGTTACATGGACATCTAATGTTAAATTATATGAAACCAATAAATATTTTTGGCTATTAAAATATTTGTGTTGAATGTGTATTTGCTTATAAAATCTTATAATATTATTCTAAGAGTATCCATGTCATGTGTTATATTTAAGACTTCTCGTGTATCAGATTTGCGTGTATAGAACCTAGTTAATTAGTAGTATATAATTTGTGTATGGTTTCCTCAAAATTCTCAACTACTGCACAAAATTTTCTCAACAAGAACTGACATTTTAATCTAACATTTTCTGAATATTGTAACTTTTGGAGGTTGTGTGAAGAAATATTGTGACTTAGTTTCGTTCAAACAACATTATAACACCTGTAAAGTTAATAAATATAGTCGGGGTTGGGTTGGGCGGATTTATTCGATTTTCATGAGTTAACCTATAACCCGACCCGCCTACACAACCAACCCACCCAACCCATGTAAAAAAAAAAAAAAAAGAACCAACCCAACTCGGTCGGATTGGTTCGATTTGGACGAGTTCGGTCGGATTTTGCCCACCCCTAGTGCTAATTACCCTTTGGCTATGCCTTAAATGTTTCAACCATCACCCAACTTTGTGTAGTGTCACAATTTGAACTTTAGAGCACTTGTCAATGGTTAGTCAATTTTTAGTTCGTTGCAATCCATCACTGACCGAATAAATTCTATTTCTCTTTCAGCCTATGTAGATGACGAAAATCGTGCATGAAACTTAAATCCATCAAAATTTAAATTGAGACACCAACATGTACGTCAACTCATCAATTTGTGCAACACCCAAATATGCCTTTCCCACAACCCACCACAAAAACGTGACTTCCTTGGAGAAAGTCTTAAATTTCACCAAAGTAACGAAATTGAAACCAGATTCCCGCCTCTCTCCCTTCTCAAAATCTTTTAACTTCCAAATCAATTCTATCCCACTATCTAAGGCCCCACAAATCCGATCAATCGAGGACCACAAACCTTGGAATATTGAAGACTTACTCATGGAGGGACCACGTGAAGGTAATTCCCGAACAATTTTTTCATATTCATCAATTTCATCTTTATTTTCTTTTATTGCTTGCTTGTACATGGGTTGTTGAAAAAACTACATGAGTGTAAACCCAATGTAGATGTTACATAAAATAACAAGTTCTATATGGCATCTCTATTGGTTTGAAAGATACCAAATTCAATAAACTACTAATTAAATATTATGGAAAAAGGTGTGGAATCTGTTTGGGTTGGGTAAGTGTGACTTTCTGAATGCTGATTGTAAATAATATGATGCAGATTCCTAGAAAGATCTCTAAAGAAAATAATAAATTGGTGTCATTGCTCTGTATATATTCTCTTTAAAATTAGAGTCAATAATTATTATGTATTCTAAGTTCACTGAATCCAGATATTTCATGTCAAAAAAAAAAAAAAAAGACACTTCTTGTCTTTGGAATTAGAGTTGGAGTCTAAATTGATATTTAATTAAATTTTGATTTTAATTAAATAAACCCACTTATTAAATTAATTGATTAATTAATTATTTAATTGTTCTTATTCATTTGTCTAAATTAGTTTAGACGATCTTAATTGCTAGAAATTTGAAACATATTTATTTGCATATGATATTAGATATTATATAGGAAATCATTTATATGATGAATGTTTTATTATTAGATGATTATGGACTCGATCACGTGGATATGTTGAATGATTAGTTTTATTGTTGTTGTATTTGGGCTTGCGAGTCTGTTACAATTATTATAGGCATGCGTGCCAAGATCATATACTATATACAATGTTTAGGACTAATTAAAAATACAAGAAGAAGTTGATGTCACGATATTGTGTATTTTATGATTCAATGCAATATCACCTAAGAATTGATCAACTAGTCTTCTTTATGATTCAGAAAGGCTAGATAGTAATTATCATTAATGTCCACACTATTATATGTATATTAATTTACATGTTAGATGTATAATAAAATAATATAATTATTACCATGAGACATTTGCACGATAAATTCCTCGCAAAATATAAAGTCAGATTTAGAGTGTGTTTGGTGCATATTAAAATGAGAGAATGCATTTTTTTTGAAGTGATGTGATGAGAAATATGTGGTTGAAAAAGAAGGAAAAGTTATTGATGTGATGGAAAATATTATTTTATTGAAGAATGTGTGGTGAAAATGAGTAGAANAGATTTAGAGTGTGTTTGGTGCATATTAAAATGAGAGAATGCATTTTTTTTGAAGTGATGTGATGAGAAATATGTGGTTGAAAAAGAAGAAAAAGTTATTGATGTGATGGAAAATATTATTTTATTGAAAAATGTGTGGTTGAAAATGAGTAGAAAAATGAGAATGAAAAAAATAATATTGGTCAAACAGGGGCTTATATTCGCCTTTTATTATTATAGTGAAAAATTAGAGTTCTCAATCAATTTCAACTTGTTGAGTACACTCATATTTCTTAATGATGCGTTTGATTGAACTAAAATTTATCTTTTATTAAGTACACTCAAAGAGATAAATTTTAGAGGTATGATACACTAACATATAAGATGTGTGAAAACAAATAGTTGTCAGCTTAATGATCTGGGAGTTGTATGAAGATACAATTGATAATATTATATACCTAAATATTTTATTAAGACTTATTGAGTACATTCAAGGTCTTAATATAACAAATGAGATGTCAGTCTACTAGGAGTCAAGTATGGATTCCATAATTTTATATGAAATAGTCATAAATTTGAATTAAACATTGAGAGTATAATTAATTTAATAAATGACCATGTTAAATTAATTGATTCATTTTATATATTATTATTTTACTCTTCGTCTTTTACGTTTATTGAATTATGAGTAACCATATGAATTTGATAGGTATACTAGGTGCCAATAAATTGGCTAAGCCAAATTTCTTATTAACACTGTAATCTAAGAATTATTTTCAGGCATGGAAAAATTAGATATGTCCTTGAGTAGTCTTTTTCAGAGATACCTATTGATGACTCGACTAAGAAAGATGTGGCTACTATAATAAACACGGTGATGACAATAGTATTGCAACATGTGTGATGCTTGCAACTATGTCACATGAATTACAAAAGCAATATGAGGGTATAAATGCTAATACAATGATTTTTTATCTCAAGGAGTTGAATGATGAGCAATCACATGTAGAAATATATGAGATTTCCTAGCAACAATATCAATGCATAATGGCAGAATGATCTTCAATTAGTGCTCATGTATTGAAGATGTTGATTACATTGAGAAGTTATCTAAATTGAGTTCATTCATGGACCACGAACAAAGTATAGACTTGGTTCTACAAGCTCCGCCATAAAGTTACTTATAGCTAATTATGAATTTAACATGAATAAACTCGAAACACTCACTGAGTTGCTGAACATGCTTAAAACTGTTAAGCCCAATATTAGCCAGTAGTCGACAAGTTTTAGTCATTGATTTCTCTAAGGGCATTAAGAGGAAATCTGAAGAAGGCTTTGGGAAAGCATCTAAGATGGCTAAGGAAGTCAAAGCAAATAAGGATCTTATCAAGCTTGATGATCATTGATAGCATTGTAGAATGAAAGGTCATTGGAAAAGAAACTGTAGGGCTTATTGTTTACTTTATTAGCTTCTTGGGTATTTGATATCGGATATGGATCGCATTTTTGTATAAATATGTCGAAACTAAATAAAAGTAGATCACTGCAAAAGGGAGACGTTGAAAATTAGCAAATGTTGCTATATTGCTTGTAGGAGCATACTTTTCGCTATTGTCTTTAGGCTTAGTATTAGAATTAGAAAAATGTTATTCTATTTACACCATTAGCAAGAATATTATTTAAAATTTCATAATTGAACATGAATTATTTTAATGTTAAGAACAATTGTTGTTCCTTTTTTATCTTGATAAGATTTTAATAGCTATGGTAAATTACAAAATGACATTTATATTTTAAATATTGAGTATTCTATAATGAGTATAGAAATCGAAAGTCATAAAGTGATAACCTAAATATTATCTATATCTAATATTGCAGACTTGGTCACATAAATATATTTCCAACTTACATAGAAATGAATATTTGGGGTCAACTGATTTTNAGTATTCTATAATGAGTATAGAAATCGAAAGTCATAAAGTGATAACCTAAATATTATCTATATCTAATATTGCAGACTTGGTCACATAAATATATTTCCAACTTACATAGAAATGAATATTTGGGGTCAACTGATTTTGAATCATTTGACAAATGAAAATAATGTATGTTAGACAAGATGACTACGTCCCCTTTTACTTGAAAATGAGAAAGTGATGCACAATTACTAGGCTTAATACATAGTGATGTATGTGGACCCCATGTCAATTACTATTAGATGAGGTTTCCCTTATTTCATTACATTTACAGATAATTATTTAAAAAATGGTTATGTATACTTGATGATATTGAAGCACAAAACTTTTGAAAAGTTCAAGGGACTCAAGCTAGAAGTAGAGAAATAATTAGGTAAATATATTCTCAAAATAAGATTTGATTGATGTGGAGAATATCTTAAATGTGAGATTTTAGATTATCTAAATGAGAGTAATATTCTCTTGCAGTGGACTCCTTCGTATGTACCGTAGTACAACGATATCTACGAAAGGAGGGATTGCACACTATTAGATATGGTGCGATTAATAACGAGTCATTAAACCTCCCAAAATAGTTTTGGGATCAAGCACTAATTGTCGCATGCTATACACTAAATCGCATCCCATCTAAATCGGTTGAAAAAATTCCATACGAGTTATGGAAAGACAGAAGTCACAACTTGTCTCATATTAAAATTTAGGACTGAGACTCTTATGTGAAGCGTATTGAATTAGATAAACTTGAGGCTAAATTCGATAAAGGCATATTTGTTGGATATCGAATAAATAATTGGATATCAATTCTATAATCACATTGAGAAGAAAGTATTCGTCTCCGAGCATGTCATATTTTTAGATAAAGAGTTCATTCTAAAAGAAGGCAGTGGGAGCAAATTAGAACTTGAAGAGGTTCAAGAATCCACAAATATAGTTGATTCATTTAGATGAAAATGAGTCTGATCTCATACCCGCTAAGGGACAAACTCTTGATCAGGATATAGATAAACCTAAAGACATTTCGGCTCAGTGTCAATCTTGTAGGATCATTCGACCTCCTAGAAGGTACGAATCCATGATTGTTAATCAAGTATTATTAATCGAGGATGATGAACTTACAAATTATATAGATGTAAAGTCAAGTGCTAACTCAAAGAAATTGAGAAGGCTATGGAATTCAAGATGAACTCGATATATGTGAATAAGGTTTAGACCTTGATTGACCAGCCCAATGGGATAAAACACATAGGTTGTAAATGTGTTTACATGAAAAAGTTGACATGGGTGAAACGTCCATACATATAAAATAAGGCTAGTAGCAAAATGTTATAAACAATTAAAAGGAGTTAGCTTTGACTAAACTTTTTAGCCCGTAGTCATGCTAAAGTCCATTCAGATTTTGCTTGTAATAGTTACATGCCATGACTATGAGTTATAACAAATGGATGTCAAAATTACATTCCTTAACAAGAACTTGCAAGAAGACATGTACATGACATAACTTAAAGGTTTCGAATCTAATTATGCTTATAAGGTATGCAAGTTTGATCAATCCATGGATGAATTGATGCAAGACTCTTGGAGCTGGAATCTTTGCTTTTATGAGGAAGTCAAAACGAAGACGAAGCGTGTGTTTACAAGAAGATATTGGGAGCGTTGTCGTATTTATGACATTATATGTAGATGATATATTATTAATAGGAAATGATGTTACCATGTTTCAATCATTGAAATTATGGTTGTTGAAGAATTTTCCCATGAAAGATATGGGAGAAGCAACCTGGTTTATAGAGATAGATCCAGAAGACTACATGTTCTATGGAGAAAATGAACTGAGAGTTTAAAGTTATATTGATGCTAGCTTCCAGTGAGACTAGAAGATAGCCAGTCTTAATCTAAATATATGTTTACTCCTAATAATTGGGTGTTTAACAAGAGTTGATTCAATAACAGAAGCCTAATACACCATTTCTTCAGAAAAAGCATAGAGTTGCGGTATAGATCAAGAAGTTCATTAATGAATTTGAAGTAGTTCCTAATATTGTTAATCCCATACCTTTGTATTGTGATGACAACGGAGCCATAGCACAAGTGGATGAACTATTGTCTCATCAATGATCCAAACGTTTGTTATGGCGGTATGATCCCATTAGAGAGATAATATAAAAGAAATGACGTAAACAAAAAAAGAGTTTCCACAATTGATAATATTGCAGATCCATTGACAAAGAGTTGTCACAATATAAAGATGATTGTCATGTAGACTCTTATTGTATTAGATACATAAGTGATTGGATTTAGTGCCGGTGAGAGTTTCTAAGTATTATGTCCTATATCTAATTGATTTTGAACATAAACACTTTTAATATATAATTGAAGTATTTTATTTATGTTAGATCTATTACTTAATTAAATTAATATTCTAATAAATTAAAAATAGAGTCCGTAGATTCAAGTTTTGGAAACTTGTTAATTCAAGGAGTCGTGATTGTGGGATACAAATTTATATGATTGAATCTTAAATCATCCGAGACGGATATTGTTATTACGGATAAATCATCACGTGTGACATTTTTTACTTGTGAAGTAAGTAACCGATCTCACGAACTAAATTGTGGTGGCACTTAAATGAACAAGTGAGTATTTGTTATAGAACAAAATATTGGAGATCAGCTGGAGAGATTCCACGTAGATAAGTAAGTGTCGTGGTTAATCTTTAACGTTCGGTAGTTGAATTGATCATTTTGACTTGAGATCGTCATAGTGCCTTATATAGGGTTAATCATGCTTTAGTGATGTTAGATATTGTTCTGCCAATAGTTGCTAATATGATATTGTTCGATTATTTCAAGAATCATATGAAGGTTGTGTATGATCAATCGAGGATTCGTCACTCCTAGATAGCAAGACATAATGATCTATATTTCATTCACTTGAGTTGATAACGAAATCCTTGACCAATGTGTACTCATAAGTCGAAAAGAATTTCCAACTTACATTGACTTGATAGTATAATGGAAGATATGATCAATAATTAAGATTCACCCACTTCATAACTCGTAATTGATCGGATTATTTTGACTAAGTGATTATAATTTCTCGGTAAACAAATAAATTTGATTTTTGTCATATCGCGTGACATTTCCTGTCACACGTATCGCCTGACACATTTTTGGATGTCAAACATTTCTAAATGTCAATTTGGGATAACATATGTGAATTAACTAATCTATTTGGGATAATTCACGTCGTTAAGTATCGTGACATGGAAGCTAATGGGTTACACACAAAGGAAAACTAAAAGAATGAAATATACTAATTAATTAATTGATAGTGCCGGACAATTAATTGATTAATGAACCATGATTAATTAATTAGGATAATTAAACATTGAACATAGTTAAGTTAAAGTAGTAATAAGATGTTAGGGTTGAGAAAACATACCAAAAATCATTATCTTGTTAGCATAAGAAAAGAGAAACGTTAATTCTCTCATTCTTCTTCCATGTGCTGATTTTCATTAGAGGCCGGACAATCGAACAGCTGTGGATTGGAAATTGTGATTGTTCATGGTCAAAGTAAGCAAATGAGTTTGTAGAACTCAACAAAGTATAATTCCTATCACATTTTATTTCTAAACACAAAGAAGATTTTTGATGAGAATAGAAATTATTTTTATTTTTAGCTATGCATTATTAAGTAAAATACCAACAAAACACCTCTCAAAGATTTTCTCCATTAACGATTTTTTTTTATCTAGTCAGTAATCATGAAAAATCCATCAAGAATAAGAGTCTACATATGCATCAATCAATTGCCAGCAATATAATCCATAAATCCCTTAAAATCCATTGAAATTTGCACATACCCCTTATCCAAATGTCTTCTTTATCAATAATTTGTGATCTTCGACCCTCGCAAAGAAGATAATTTAGTCATCCTAATGATCTACTCATCAAATTTTTAATCGAACCACCTTTTTAATAGCACTTCAATAAATTTTCAGGATTTTTTCTATATTTGTGCAGTGTATTAATGACCTATCGTTGCTCTGTTCGTATTTGATTAGCAATGTGTGTTGCTGATCAGTTTATAAAGTCGTGTTTTTTTTTTTTTTTTTCCCGTTTTACTTGTGCACTTATAAATGCGCGTTTACAAATGTTGTAGAGCTATTATATTTTTCTTTTAGTGAAATAGAGATAGAGAAGAAGCAATTAGTGTACCTAAATAATGATCTAAATGTTTAGTTTGGTTAGTTGCAAAAGAATTTGTAAAGGTTAGGACGCAGTCGAATGAATCAATAGCCGATTGGATGGAATGGAATTCATACCATCTCTAACTGGGCATACCCGTTCGTAATAGCTCCATGAAAAATTGTACCTGCCATCCTTTGATTTATAAATGGTACGATGTAATAATATAAATATTAAGGACTAAATTGTAAAATTCTAGCACAGTTTATGAACAATTTATGGCTACGTAGATTTACATCACAATTTTTAATATCTAGATTACATTTTAATTGCATGAAAGATTAATAATCTTTACACATTATCACATTTATGTTTCAAACTTAATTTCATTGCATTCTTATTTTCGAATTAACATAACTTGTTCCTAATTATGGCTTCTTGTTCGCGTGCAAATGAAAAAGAATCGAAATTTTTAAAAAGTAATTTATAATCAGTTTTATTATTATTTTTGTGGGCTTATGTGAGTTAGATACAAAACTTGG
The DNA here is from genome assembly GCA_903798395.1 of Fraxinus floribunda. Taxonomy (NCBI): domain Eukaryota; kingdom Viridiplantae; phylum Streptophyta; class Magnoliopsida; order Lamiales; family Oleaceae; genus Fraxinus; species Fraxinus floribunda. The sequence continues at coordinate 11,520 of CAIGRS010018812.1, forward strand.
ACGAAACATCGAGAAACTTTCTCTAACCTATTAATATCATATCAAATTTGAAATTTACGCAGTTCGACCTTAACAATACCTAGAGTGGGATGAATAGGTATTTAATGCAGAATTAAAAATAATCACGAATTAAACAACAAGAAGTCACTTTTAATTCTTATCTAGATGGCTAATCATGCAAGTAAAATTATCATATGTTGAATTACTGCAATTTATATATCATAAACAATAAATACTAAAGTAGTAAAGAACACAATAATTGTTCACGGAGAAACTCAACTTGGAAAAACTCTGGGTACTTTGCCGTCAATCTACTATATTCTGTACTTACAGTCTACCAGACTAGATGACGACATGATCTATCTGATCTTCTTACTGCAATTCTGACAGCTCTCTCGAATTCTATGTTCTTCTGCACCAATTCTAGCTGCAATCACCAACGCTTTTCTGGAACTCTGCTATCCTGCAGTAGCCCCTAACTTGGTAGAATCACCTATCTCCTGTGGATCACGAAGAACAACATGTTCTTCACAGACTGGACCTCCAGTCACCTTCCTCGATCTTCAGTACCTCTAACAGATATGTAGGAAGTTTGATTTTTGGTATTTGTATATTGATTCTGATATTTTCTAACCAAAACACTCATACAAGATGAATGTTGAATGATGGAATGAA
>CAIGRS010018836.1:0-12169 GCA_903798395.1 Fraxinus floribunda
AAAAAAAAAGGTAGGGACTTTTTTTTGCAATAATAGGGAAAGATACTTACATTATGTACTAATTACCATTTTAATAATTTATTTGTGACTTATTTGGGTTTTTAAAAAAAATTTGAGACTGTGATTGCAATTAATTTTTTTCTTTTTCATTTCATTTTATTTTATTTAAAGAGAATATTATATTCGTCATTTCATAATTTTTAATTGAGAAAATATGTGAAAATGACCTTTTGCGCAATGAAATGTGAAAATAAGGGTGAAAATATCAAAAAATGAAAGATATGAACGTTTTTCACAATAAAAATGAAAGATGAGAACGTTATGTGCTAATTACCCAATTCGAAAGTATCTCTCACCAAAGAAATATTAGTAATAATAATAAATCAAAAGGGCCAAATTTACATATAATTGGACACTAATAACTGTTGCTAAAAGTTGAGATGCGCAGTAGCAATTTGGCCATCCCTCCAAATTTTGATACCTTCCTTACTGCATGAACTGAAAAAATCAAATAAATATAAAATTGCATATAGTAAATGGGCCGTGGCCAAAGATTCAACTTAAATAATTATTAACTAGATGGACCTATTCCCAACATTTTGGATAGATATAAAAATTCATAAATGTGGTCGGTGTTAACAGATTATATTGGCGGTTTAAACTTTTGTTTATCTTCATTTTCCAAAGGTCATCAGTCTTCACCGCCTTCAAGAATAATTAATTTAGAAAATTAATAATAACAATATCTCTTACATAAATATATCTTAGAGTGTTTGCTTGCAAATATGAAATTTATATGGAAAATAAATAAATTCTAGGTAATTAAATTGCCTAAAACTTATTTGTATTGAAATTATTTATTAAATGTATTTGATCTGTTTAATTTCCAATTTAAAAATATTAAATTTATCCATCTTTTATTGGTAGATAGATGAGAGAGAGAATCAACTGGAAAATAAAAATCTACATTTCCCCAAAGAAAATATTTTTCTTATTTTTGGAAAAAAATATGGTCACATGACCAACTTTTAAAAAATAATTTTTCATGAAAAAAATATCAATCAAACATCCTAAAAGTAGAAACTTCTGTGAGAAATGATATTTTTCATGAAAAATAAAGTCAATCATATACACTCTTTAAGGTTTTTTTGATTGACATGAAAAATGTCTCATAAAAAAAGATTTTTTTTTTTTTTAAAAGTGTTTTCCTAAAAAACAAGGAAAATTATGGATATTTCCTAAGGTTAAAAAAAAATTCTAAAGAAAAAAATGACAATCAAACACTTTCAAAGTTGAAATTTGGGTGAAAAATGCCATTTTCAATAAAAAAAAATTCCTATCAAACAGTAATTTTGAAATTAAATATATAACATAGACCAAAACAAATGCCATAAATCTAATATTAAGCCCCTATTTGAGCCACATTTTTATTTTTATTTTCATTGTTCTACTCATTTTCAATTATACATTATTCAATAAAATAATATTTTCCATCACATCAATAACTTTTCATTCTTTTTTAACCATATATTTACCATCACATTAAAAAAAATACATCCTCTCTTGAAAAATGTGCATCAAACACACTCTAGAGCCTGTTTGGGAGATGTCAAAATTTAATTAAAATTGAAAATATAGCTGTTATTGGGTCCCACTCGTCAATGAAAGTCAACAATAACGATTAATTTTTCAATTTTAATCCGATTTTAATCTATACCAAACACACACTCCTAATAGATAAAAGTATACAGGATAGGCTAAGAAGATTACCGAATATCTTCATGGACCGTCAAACACTTTCTGAAAAAATAATAATTTAAAAACAGCAGATTGGATTTGAAAGAAATCAAGAAAATTAGGTTTCCTCGTGATTTCGAATGGTGTCCTTGCTGTCCATTGGATCAATATCATGTGCACCGGGATGCACGCTGAACAGTCCTATTTTTCACTTAATTAATTTTCTTAATGATGTAATAGTTTATTCAGAGATATACACAAATATATTTGATTGAATGTTCATTTTAATCAGCGGTCACATGTATGTGAAATGATAGATAATTAATAAGCTCAAAACTCGAATTCACTCTTTGTAAGTTGATAAGTTCAGACTTTACTCGAACATGGTATACATTGGATTTGAAATATTTTACAAATTGTAAAATGTTTATTTCAATATAAATCTCATTTATATTCTATCTAAAAAAGATATATATATTTTTTTGCTTCTTCGTCAAGTCCCTGTTTGGCTTAGATTAAAATTCAATTATAATCTCAAGTCAAAATTAATAATTAATTTTAATTATACATTTTATGGGACCTACAATTTTTTAACCACACATTTTATCAACTTTTATCAAAATCTACTAAATATCTGATTTTAATATCTACCAAACAAGGGCTAATTGCTTATCTCCTACTTTTATTGGGATTTCTTCTACTAATTTTCTCCTACAAATGTAAATTAAAATTTGATTTTAATCTCAAGTTAGAGTCAAAAATTAATTTTAACCACACATTTCATGGAATCCACAACTTTTTATCCACACATTTCATCAACTTTTATCAAAATCTACTAAATATCTGATTTTAATATCTACCAAACAAGGGCTAATTGCTTATCTCCTACTTTTATTGGGATTTCTTCTACTAATTTTCTCCTACAAATGTACTTTTCTAGTCTAAAAAAACAACGCAATCTCAATATAACATGATATAAGACGGTAGAGAGTAAATGATAAAAAATGAGTTGTATGGGATCTTTCGATAATTTTTTATTTAAATAGGTTAAATTATAATTTTTTTTTAAAAAAAATTAAATTTATTAAGAATAAAAATAATACTTAACTTTAGTTTTATTAGCTAATAAAACAAACTAATTATTTTTGTGTGATTGAAATATCGTACCTTGCCAACCATTGGATGCCTCTTATGCACGTGTTTGTGAAAAATCATGTCCAAAAACCTATGCAATTATCATCAGAAATAGTACATTGCAGAGAATCAAAAATTCATTTATAAATCATACAAACACGTCAATTTGACAACTTAGAATCCAGAATAATTAATCGAAATAGATTTCATGCATAAATATTTTTATATTTGTTGGTGGTCTTGACCAGAAAAAAAGATTTAAAATCTTAAGATAGGATTTTTCCAAACTTACCTGGAGAAGAATACAGAACAAATAAATCACCATAGTAAACAACCTGAAATTTGGTAAACAACCATAGTTAAATTGAATAAAATTAACTAGACAATAATTAATGAGAATTTTGTAATAATTTTACAATTTAACTTTATAAATAGATAAACAAGTTTTAAAGACTCGAGGATATTCGTAGATCTCTCAACAAATTTTAACGTCTAGAGTTCACCGCACATTAAAACCATTGAAAGTATATCAGCAATGTTAATAAGCCATTAATTCTTAAACTGAGATTGGATCTGCCAAAGAAGATGGCCCTTCATCGAAGGATAAGCTATGGTTTTATCAGTTCCACCACATCACTGACCTCACTACACCAATATAAAACAAGGTCAGTGCTCCCTTCGGGAGTGGACGAGTTGGTAAAGTAGGTGAACGCGGAGATTGAAGGTCACGAATTTGAATCCTCTGCCAACACTTCTCTGATGGATCCCATCGCACCGGGTTTGCCTAGTGCGGTTTACATCTCCTGTGTGTTTTGCGAACTACTGCACATGGAGTGAGATTTACCCGGTGCGCACTCACTGATAGAGGCTACGGGTTTCTACGTCAAGAAAAAAAAAGTCAACGTTTGATATCTGTACGAGGAAAACACATGTTTCATGAAGATTAATTTGACTAATCAATCAATGTATAGTTATCGAATTCTTTCAATTTATAAACTTTTGCTCTATTCTTTTCTCCCCAAATTATATCAAGCATACAGTATAAGTCTTGAGCTTAAATCTAAAAAATTCAGCATTCTTTAAATAAGTAGCCCAAACCCTAACACGAATGTTAAAAGTGAGGTTTTACTCTCTGTAAACACCATTGTTGAAATTCAAATGCTCGTTTGAGCTGTTCAAACTCTGATACAAGAAGAGTATCCAAATCTTTACACGTTCATGTTGGGATTGTTAGCATTAAGATGCAATAAAATAACATGCATGGCAGTGTGTGTAGAGCCTGACAAACACGCAGACAACCCTTTGTTTATTAGCAACTTCTCTCTCTCTCTCCCTTCCTCTTGTGTGTTTGTGAGAGAGAGTCGTATCCTCAGCCCACTTGAGATAAAAAAAATAAATAATAAAAAAATTTACACTCGAAATAGTGAGTTCGAGAGTTATCACAAGGTTAAGAGACGCTACATTTGGCATATGATGACAGGATGTATGACTAGGATTAATGAAATATAGCCCTTCTTTGAGCCCCATCATTTGGTAAAAATAGATTTTGGAATAGTAAATTTTTAGAGAATATATGATTGAAAAGTAGAGAAAAATTTTAAATTCGCTTATAATATTATTTTATTAAGAAAATATATGTAGTTAAAATGAGTTGGGAGAAAAATGTATTATTGAAAAATGGGGCTCAAATGTTTGTTTAGCTCTAACACAGTACTTCCATCTCGGACTTAGTCTATATATATATGTTTTTCCCATCTTAAATTTGATCATTTTTCCAATAGTAGTAACATGAAGTTCGAAAAATTGGACTTAGTATATATATGTTTTTCCCATCTTGTATATGTACTACGATTTATCTTTGTGTTTAACAAAACATACCACTATAAGTTAAAAAAAAAGAAGGGACATACGAAAGCGCGGTATATCTCTTGAAACTACTTACTGTTAGTGAGTACTCACTCACTCCAAAATCCTATATAAACACATCCCTCCCACTGTATTCTATCATGCACATCTCTTCTTAATTTACTCTAAAACAACACTTTCTTTTGTTCTTGTTCTTGTGCTAAACCTAGTACTGTGGTCCTCTCCTTTCATCTTCTTCAAAGCACCATTTTACATTCTCTTGTATATACAATATTAATTTCTTAATCTCCTTCAAAAATTGCATTCCCTGCCAAATTAATTACATATCATACGAAAAATGTCTAGCCGAAGATCAAGATCAAGGCAAGCAGGATCTTCAAGAATCAGTGAAGATCAAATCAATGAGCTTGTCTCCAAGTTGCAGCAGCTTCTTCCCGAGATGCAAACTAGGCTTTCAGACAAGGTACTTGTAATTTCTCATTTGTGTTTAAATTTGAGCCCATGATTGGTTTTATTTTTAACTTATTTTGCATAATGTGATTTTTGGAATTTTTTTTTAACTAATTAAGGATACTGTGCCACTCTTTTGGAGAGACATGTCATGTTATTTTGGGGCATATAAGATAACATGTAACACTTTAGTCATTTTTAGTACATATATTGATACGGTATTAGACCGTATGAATAATAATTTAATAAATTTTTTTCTTAGATGTGTTGTAATGTCTAGTCTACCTTACCAAATATACAGTCAAAGATATCTCAAATGCATTAAATGTACAACGTACGCACACGCACATACGTATTTAAGAAAGCATAGCATTAATTTCACAAGAAGTTCTCATATTTGGAAAAAAAAATTTGTTTTATTTGCAGATGTCAGCAGCAAAAATCTTGCAGGAAACATGCAACTACATTAGAAGCTTACATAGAGAGGTGGATGGCTTAAGTGAGCGGCTGTCTGAATTGTTGGAAACCTCAGACACTAATCAAGCTGCTTTAATCAGAAGCTTACTTATGCAATAGATTTTACCTCTGTTTTTCCTTATTAATTCCTTCCCTTTTTTTTTTTTTTGCTGCATTTATCCTCTTGTTTCTAGGGTTCCCTCACTAGACATCTTTGAATAGTGTTTTTCAAATGCTTTGTTTAGTCGAGAAATCAACTTATTTTAAGCAGTTAAGAATTTTTCCTTTTGGCTACATCAAGTTCAAGTCAAAATTTAGTGTTGAGTTACTTAGGGCATGATCGCTTTACCGTTTTCAAGCCGTTTCTTGTTTTCGATTTTCCAAAATAATAAAAACGCATTCTCTTTCCTATTTTTGAAAACGCGTTTTTAAAAATAAGTTAAAAATTTACGAAAAAAACTCAAAACGACAGTGTTTTCAGTTATAATAATACCAACATTTTCAAAATACGTTTTTTGTATTTTCAAAACAACTTTTCAAAATATCAAAAAGAACACATTTTTAACAAATCTCAAAATGAATACTAAAAATATAATCCAAAATGAATTCAAAACTCAAAATTCAAAACTGAAACACAAAGAGAACAACCCTATTTTTTCAAACATGATTTTCAAGATTACTATTTTGTAGTAACAATACTTACTTTTCTTAAAAGTAAGTCTAAGCCCTGTTTCGTATATCTGAAAAATTTAATTAAAATTTAAATCACAATCAACAATTAAATATTTGAAGAAACCCCAAAACTTTTTAACCATATATTATATCAACTTTTATCAAAATTTACTACAAAATTGATTTTTCTGAATTTACTCAGCCAAACATGCTATTATTATGGGTTCAAAATTTGGAACTTCATGTTACTACTATTGGAAAAATGATCAAATTAGATATTCTGTTTTAAATTTCATGAGCAGAAGATCGAAAGACTTACAAGAAACAGAACAAAGAAATTATTTGGTCGAGGCAAAAATTAAATTCTTTAATCTCATAAAGAAGAAATTGTACCGCGCATGTGCTTACATAAACCTACACCCATTTTCTAAGATATAATGATCACTATTCATGGTAAATAAATATGAATCATGCTACATGCACATAATTGTTTACACTTAGTTTGACATTTCACTTAGTTGACAAATAGATATCTCGACATTGATTTTAAGAACACTTTTTTTTTTTATTCAAATAAATGCTAGATTTTTTACATATAGGAGTGTCAAACAAGATGTATACATTTGAACGTACAAATAGCTTAATCCAATAAATAGATACATGAATAACGATTTAACTGAAACAAATAAGTTTGGCGACTAATTAAGCTAAATTAAAATCTTTGACTAAATTAACATAAAAGCTTGGTTAATATGTGGAGTGTATATATCTAGGAGAGTTTTTTTTTTGTCATAGATTCTAGATATTATTTCACATGCGAGTTGTCTACAATTATTTCAATTCAAATCTAGATCTATTGTACTTATTGTGTCATAAAATTGATTGTTTAAACATATTAAAATAAAATTTAAATAAATTCAAAACACCACATATTGTCTCTATTTCACCTTTTTTTTTTTGTTTTAACTTTCATTTACAACAATAACGCATGTACCGACGATATTATTATTTTATTTTAAACATCTTCCGTCACCCCACTTCTCAATCTTACAATAAGAACCTAAGTTGAGACAAATTTGCTTATTTAGTCGAACGTAATTTTATAAGTTACTTTTTTTCACTTACAATTTTTTTTTTTTAAAATAGTAAAACTTGCCGTACCTTCTAAAAATATAACATTTGTTTAATGAAAATTGAACAAATTAAACTTGTGGATACGTAATTTTGCAATATGAATAAACTATTTACTTAAAAGACGTGTTGGGTATGTAGTCATGCAATATAAATACTGAAATTTTAAATTGAAAAATTTGTATCGGTATGCACTAGTGGGAGATTTCATACGTAATGTTAGCTGAAACTCTACGGTGTAATAAATAAAATTATCAATATCTTATTACTATGCTCATCTTTGTTTACAATATGGGCGGTGCTATTCTTGTGGGGCGTAAAACTAGCAGGAAAATTGCTAGTTATTAGCATACATTGACATTTTTCGCCCACCAACATATAGTATTATTGCATTGTGTTACTCTAAATCTGATAAGTAGTAAAAAAAAATAGATTTCTTTATATTACTATTACGTATTAATAAATAAAATAGACAATAGTTAAATCATATTACTGATTCCATCATTAACTTTTCTGATATAAAAAATTTGTTGGAAAAAATGGCTATGGGCTGGTTTTGGCATAATTTTGAGTATGATTTATTTGTTCATTTTGGAATATCAGAGTTGATTCGTGTTCTTTTCCGTTAGAATGTAGAAATCATATATTTACATGCCAAAAACGTAATCGGGTGAATGAGAAATTAAAGTTCAAAATGGAACATTGGAAGATATATTTGTGTGTTGGAAGGAAAACTATTTTTAGTATGTCTCAAATAGGACAATGAACAACGCAATGACTATTTTAAACATGGATACACTTTGGAATGGTGTAATGATGTATAATATAGAATTTCTCTTTACGCGTGCAAGCAGGGGGTGCAAATTACATACCAAATTAGCACTTGCGTACACTAATGTTGAACCAACGAATCAAAAATTGGCTCTTTAAGAGGGTTCATATTTTGCCTTTATTTACTATAATTTATTATTATTATTTTTTGGCCTTTCTAATTAACTCTCCAACTCTTGAAACTCTTGTGGTTATTGGCTGTTAATGGAGATAATAAACAATCGGATTTACATCTGTTACTCTCGAGCTGTTAACTCACCATTAGAGCCTTTTATATCCATACACGATTTTCTTTCTGCTTCTCCATACAATTTCCAAATTCCGTCTACAATTATTTTTTTGTTTCTGTCCAAATTGGTGGTTGCGTTCAGATACATATTCAATTCATCGTAATAGAAGCTACAGTCAACATATTCTACTAATTTTCCATTATATCCTAAAAGACAGAAGTTCAAACTAAACCTCGAGCATATATAGTGATGAGACAAATCTGTTTTAAGGAAACTGTGTTTACATAGGTCTTGATTTGCAAATTTGTTCTCCTTTTAGCGATTAATATATTCATGCAGATTTTATTTCTTGTTTCGTTCTTTATTAATTAATAAAATATTATTATATTCAACGTCATCGAATCTTGCAACATCTTCATATAGAGTCTTGTAGTGGCGACAATTCTGTTCCTAAATTTGTGCAGTCATAGATAGACACCAAATTTTTTGAAATGATCAATGAAAAATTAAGGGGCGGTTCTCTTCGTATTTCAGTTTTTAGTTTTGAATTCATTTTTAGTTTTGTGTTTTGAAATTGCTGAAAATATGTTCTTTTTGTCATTTTGGAAAACTGTTTCTCAAAACAGAAAATTGAAAAACGCGTTTACTTTGAAATTTTTAGAATCTTTTTTTATAAGTAGTCTTTGTCGTGCAATGTACGGCTGAAATTTTCTTTCAGATAACATTATTGTATTAGATTTGTTGGATTCTTGTGTAACAAACATTTTCACTATGACTGCAGTGAAGAACTTTTTTACTGAATATGCAAAGATTTCCAGAACATATTGAATAAGGACAATTAAAGTTAATGGAAGAATTTAAGATGAACAAATGTTGGTAGGACATAAAATTAAGATGAACAAATATATGGAAACATTTCAATCAGTATTGAAATGGAAGGAACTCAGAAGCTGATAAAATGATAGATAGTATGAAATATACTGGATCAAAATGGCCGATGCCGGAACGGTCCGCGTTGTGCGGAGATTGCTCTCCAGCGCAAAGAGACTGCTCTCCGTGCAATGCGGAGAGAAGTCTTAGATGAATGTCCGACTGGCGAATGGATGGTGAAATGGTCTTTCTGAAGGCCTAAATGCTTTTGGTAGTTGAATGTTTAAATAGTATTTTGAAACACAGTTATGTCAATAACAAAAAAATGCAACCTAAATTAAATTTGGCAAAACACTTCTATAGATACCATTAGAGTTTTAAGTGTTATGGCAAAACAAGCCAACACTAAATAAAATATAAAATAAATTTACGGAATCATGTAGACGTCTTGAGTAGTCATTCCACATTTATGTAGCAATTTGATCCTTGACTTGTCCTATTTGAGTTGTTTGACTAGCATCAAGATGTATGACTTGATCTTGACTTGACTTCAATATATCTTGAAACACTATATTTTCCTCTGAATATTCAGCGAACAACTTATCTAAAGCGCGTTCCTGACGAATGAAGTTGTGTATTGCACAATATGTAGTAGGGATTTGTCTTTGCCTACTAAGTGGATAATTGGTAATTAATTTCAAAATAGAAAATCTTGCCTTTAAAACTCCAATGCTGCGTTCAATAATGTTACGGCACGAGGAACAAGAAGTGTCTATAGTTGAACAATTATTCTTTCCTACGTAGTCTTCCCAATCTAACATAGTCACGTAGATGATATCTTTGACCTCGATAACGGGCAAGAAATCCAAGCATGTTTGGATAGCTAGAAATAACAAGGTAAAATTGATCTACAAAAAAAAAAAAATAAAAAAAAATTAAGGACTTACATAGTATAACAGTGTAGGTACATTCACAATAATTATTTGAAGTATAAGAATATACATCCTCGTGACATTGAAAAGTTTTTCGAGCTTTTTGCGACTGCGTCACTGAATACTCGCGAATCATTAGCAGTACCTTCCTAGCCAAATACACAAATGTAAATTTCATAACAAAATCATATGTCAACATCACATTTTAACATGTATTAAGCCTATACAATCCACGAAAATTTCATATCAAAATCATTAGTTTTCCTTCCATGAAAAGATGTTTGCCGCGATGCAGGTGCCCAAGTTGCAACATGTGTACCATGTATTAAGCCTATACAATCCTTAAAGAAAGGACATTTTCGCAAAACCCACTCATGCACAACATCTTTATTTGTCGAACGGATTATTTTAGTGCCAAATGAACAAACAGCCCTTAGAACTCATTTAAACCATTTGTGTATCGTATTGTTGGAATGCTGAAACCTATCACCAATAATACTGTATTGTGTCGTATGCCCTATAATCATCAGAAATATAGCAACACCCTCCTCGACGTTCAATTTTTTTCCATCTTTCAATAGCCCTTCTATTTCAAAATATCACAAAAATTCATGAAAACCTGTTTCTGGATACTAAAATTACAATAGCACACGTCCGGATATCCATTTAGAATTTTTGGCATGTATATCTTCCCGTAAGCAATGATTTCCATAAGGTCACCTGTCGATGATACTTCCTTTGTTGGAAACAAAGCAATTAAGCATCATTAAATCTCTAAAAATTGTGTCAAAATCATCCATAAATTAAAAATCATCATCACTCGAATCTTCATCAATGAAATCATCGATAGTCACATTATCATCCACATTTGATTCACTGACAATACTGTGAATAAAATATATCAACAGTAATTATCATAAGTCATATCAGCCATCATTGATTCAAATAAAACAAGTACAACATCAATTCTACAGCCAACAACATCACTAAGTTCATAAATGAAAACAGTACAACATTACCAAGAAAGGTAAAAAAAAGTTCTTGGAGTTGTGAATATAACACAGTACTTCAACCTTCAACATCACAAATTAAAACAACAAGAGACTATAAAAATTAAAACAACAATCATATCAAAGTAGTTCCAAGGTAGGTCCTCTCCTTGCTTCTGGCATCTTCACAAATGACACCCTGAAATCGAGATCCTTAAAAGCTTTTATTGCTTTTATATAAATCTCATTGGACACCCCTTCCATATTGTCTAAGATGTCCAAGCAAATAACATTTGAATAAGGATCCGAACTATTAACTTCATCGTCCGATTGATTACATGATTTTCCTTGGATCTTTGCAAGCTTTTCTTTTAGGTAAGTGTTCTAAGTTCAGTTTCTTCATTCCTCGTACTAATTGTAGATGACCACTGTGCCATGCAGGCTTCGAGTTTATCACTTTTATTGACCTTAGGTTCACGACGAGTATTTGAAACCTCATCGACTTCATCATCATTTTCCACACGTACATGCACTCCCATCAAGAAATCATCTTCTAGTTGCCTTTCTTCCTCTGATGTGTTTGGAAGTTGAGTAGGGGAATTGCCTAATCCTCAGTAGCTGTAGTCCCACTAAATATCTCTCCAAGAGTGTGGTAGTACTTACATCCTTTTCTCTTGAACATTTTGTAATTCGATTTGTTAATATACTATTGAAAAAAGAAGCCACATCGTCATAGTGTTCAACAAAAAGGGGTACAATTGATAAGATAAAAAACTAATGACAAAAACATTCTTTAATAAATATATATACCGTATAAAATTGTTGCCAAATTCCTCTGCACCATTAACTTTGTTGGTATTTGGATCCCATG